>NCSJ02000162.1:0-93420 GCA_002812745.2 Scytalidium lignicola
CCGAAACACTGAAATTTACTACAAAATCGAGAAAATTCAGTCTTTAAAAACTCAACAACTACAAAGTTTNAAAAAAATAATTCTTTGTAAAATAGCTAATTACTTTAATCTAATTCCAAATATTTAGTCGATTTTTTGTTTAAGTGCTTGTAATATGGTTAGATTAGATTTTAGACCTTTAATACAAGGCTATTTTATTATATAGCATATACTATACATGCTAAACACGTTAAAATTTGTATACTTATTGATTATCAATTAGATAAATAGATATTAAAGTTTGGTTAAATATAATTGTATAATTGTTGAGCTATTGATGTGCAGTTTCGTTGATTTTGTAGTAGATTTCAGTGTTTCGGTATACCGGGTGTTCCGGCATACAGGGAATTACGTTAAGGACATAGAGGCTTAGGTAATGCCCATGCTAAGCGGGTACCTACCGGCGGGGCAACCTGCCTGGAAGCACGTCATACACCAGCCTTATGCCGAGGCTGCTACACCTCGTGCAAGAATAGTTGTATCCTTCCCAATTTGTTCAAACCAAATAGAGGATAAAATACAAATACAATACCAAATAGAAATATGGCAACAGAAGCAGCAGCTCGAACATTTTTCTCCTCACCTTACTTCGCCGTCGTAGGCGCCTCCTCAGACCCTACCAAATTCGGGCATAAGAGTCAGTTAGCCCCTCCTTCTGTCAGCAACAAACTAGTCCTCTACCCCCAAGACTGAGAATAGAAACCATTTTATTCTTACATAGCAATAATACTGATATATTACACAAAATAGTATTCACATGGTACACCCACCATAACCTCCCCGTGACGCCAATAAACCCCAGCAATCCAGATATCAAAGCCTTCCCACCCCCGCCAGACCGCGAGCTCAAAAGCTACCCCACCATCTCCAACATCTCCGCTCTACCACATCCAAAGGACACCGGTGTAAGTATTATTACGCCGCCAAAAGTCACCCTGAAGGTTCTTCAGGAGGCAAAACAGATTGGTGTCCAGAGTGTCTGGTTGCAGCCGGGTACGTTTGATGATGAGATTCTAGCGTTTGCGTTGAAGGAGTTTAAGGGCGGGGTCGGTGGTAACGGGGGTGCCGGACGTGAAGGTTGGTGTGTGCTTGTTGATGGGGAAAGAGCGTTGAGGGATGCTGGGCGGGAGTGGAAATTGTAAGTTTAGGAAGAATTGAATATCTTGTTATATCTACTATGGGATAACATACTCTCCCCCAACNTTTTTTGTGTGCCTTCTATTTCATTACGGAGAAACTTGGCTATGCGGTCTTGAATTTAGAGTGTCATCCTTCAATCAGACGTTCTAGTCTATCTAACTGAGCTGAAGTACTTGAAAGTTAATGGGATGACCATTATGGGAGGTGTTCACCTGAGATACACGAAGATTTTGATCTGCTAGCATGCATAAAAGCCTAATTGGTTTCAGTAGACATGGTCAGTCCGCGCATTCTGGTCTATTTGGAAGGCTTGTTGAGGAACGTGTGAAACTAGTAAATGCTGCAGATTCAGACACTTTGTACAAGTATCATCAGCTTTGGTTCCGGGACCACAAGAAGACAACGGCGCTGCCGCATTCTTTGAGTTCGCCTTATCGAGTATACTGTAGAATGGCGTCAACTCGAAAAGACAGTATATCAAGTCCTCCACAATTTGGCTAAGAGAAGACGAAAGAAAACAAAAAATCACGAAATTCGGTGTGCCAAATCCAGACGGTCTTTGGCAGATCCTAGAGTAAAGTTAATAGTTGAGAAGTTACCTCTCGTATCAAACGAATTGGAAGAGGTAGAATACAAGCAAGCATAGTAACTTTTATTTAATCCAGTGAATAGATAAATAGCAGTATCTAAATTTGAGAAGATTTTGACTAAGATCAGAGCATATTATTGGGACTATTTCAACGTAGTTGGACCTTTAATTGAAGCTTAATTCGCTGGATTTTGCTCGAAAAGTTGCAGATTTAGGATGTTCGGTTGAGGGAAGTGCGCTGGTTGGCTGCTCTCAACGCGTCACCAAACCGCCAATCTCGCGTTTTAGAGCTCGAATTACTGACTACCCATCTACGTATCCAAGTCCTCTAAAGATGGCATTGCCTCTGCCCACCGGGTTGACACCCATGGAAGTAGCATTTTTATGTGAAATGGAAACAGTTACAGTTATTCCAAGACAAAGATTAGAAAGCATTGATCTGCTAGGTGTAAGTTAAATTCATACCCCACTAAACCCCGCGCGGTTGTGGAAAAGTAACAGCTTATAAGTGCCTCTTCTGCCTCACTTGCCAAAAGCAAATGAGTGAATTGTTACACTATTATGCAGAGACAATTGCAGTGATAAAAGAAGACAAACAGTTATGCTAATAATTGTATTCATATCAGGGCTCAACGCAGCCACTTAAACCACCACAACGAGCACACCTTCCCCTCTGGCTCGCGCTACTCCTAAAGCGCCAACGAAGAGCAAACATTCTACCTCCTCCATGGCTCTTAGCTAGCAGTCTCGAAAGAATCCTCAGATACGAAACAGAAACCGACCCATCAGCATTCTCACCCCCGCCACCGATTCCTCGTACCTCCACACTGTCACCTCCCTTCCTACCCTCCTCGACCGTTGACTCGCCACCAAACCACCTTCCATATCACTGGCTCGAACTCAGTGAGATCCTTCTGGAGTCTTGTCCAGATGATATTCCGGAATCAGACAAAGTTAGGACGTTGCTGCGAGATCTAAGAGAGGTACGATTGGCAAAAATGAGAGGTAGTACAAGCGTTTTAGAGGGCGGTGGAGTTATTAGCCTGATGGGCGTAGGCGCGATGGAGGTTGCTGAGGGAAGAGGGTTTGCGGTTGGCGTCATGGATGGGTTGAGAAAGCTGGGTGCAAGTAAGGAGCTGGCGAGGCGGGAGAGGGAGGAAGAGGAGGGTGCTGGTGGTGGAAATGATGATAGCGATGAGGATGATGGGATGGGCCTGTGAGGTATTTATTTACACTCAAGAACATATTCTTGGGAGCCTCAAGGCCAATGCCCACCCTTTGTTCTGCAGTAGAGTGGTTTTGCGTCTAGGAATGCTGCAACTTCCACGTTGCAAAATAGCGTCTGGCCTCCGTCAATATGCCAATTTTGGATTTTCCAAACCTAGGGATCGACGGGCTATGTGGTTGGGATGAATGTGGCAACATATTTGTTGATCTAGACTTAACTTCCGCCACGAATTCGAGGCATGATATTGGCACACTTGGTTCAAGTCGGTGGCCTGCGGGAGTACACAACAAAAAGGGTGTTGAGGCCGGGTACCTACAAATGGTATGCAATACTCCTTAAGATGAAATTTATGGAGAAATATCCTCATCACGACTGTTATGGTATGAATATGCATACTCCATTCCGAGGTTAGTTATACAGTTATAAAGGAAATCTAAACTTCTCAATATATAGTTGACAGGGAAATTAACTTGGCAAGTGATCTCCATGTTGTTTTTGAAGCTATATCTAGTATCTATCGATGCCCAACGTCTACAATAACTTATGTGTAAAGAAGATAGACTAACTGAAGTTGAGTTTCCATCAGAAGGCTTTTGAGATAAAGAGACACTGCATAGTTGAGGAGAAGAATCCTCCACTATATCAACCTAGTGGCAATAAGTAGCAATGAACTCTTGAATATACACTCCCAATTATTGTAAGGATTGCCAATTTGACAAATCACGTGGCAGAGTATCGACATAATCTACAAACAAGATTTAAGATGAAAGGCTAGAAGTTATCTTGTGTAGCAAGACAGAGACGCTGTCGAATCTCAAGAAAATTCCATTGACTTTAGATACACCATATAATTTACACTTTATTCCCTGAGAGTTGTGATTGGCTATCACTATTTCGCCCTCAGGTACGCAACGAAAGTTGATAACAAGGCTAACCTCAGCTTCACTAGTGTGCCTCCCCCTTCGATGCTTTCCTCCATATATAAACTCAAATAAGTACAATTCTCGCAACAGAACAACAAAAGGCGCCATTGTGGCAGAATGGTCAGGTCAAATTGTTATTCTAAGAGAAGGTCCAAAAAATTAAGGGAAATATAAGTCTAATGATATGAAGCAAGTGCTGACATTAGCAGAGATGTAGACGTACAGCTAGCTAGTGCAGCTGTTCGGCACGAACTCTTTTGCCATTCTGAACTTTTTTATCTCCCTTTTACTTGATTACNTTTTTTATTTCTTTGTCAAGGTGTTCTGCTTTTTGGTACTTGTTACTCTAACCTGCCTTTCAGTTACTCTAACACACACAGATATGCAACNAAAAAGTTGTTACATGTGCCTTTGATCAATTCAATCTAGTACCAAGCTTTTAGTGATAGTGTTTGATTCAGATGTACAATGAGAGATAATTCTCTTAGCATATACCTTGCCAATCACTCTCCACATCATGTGCTGAGCTATACTCCTTATGTTGCTGGTTCTTGAGTTCAGATCCGCAATGATAAGTGATTATATTTCTTGGTGCCTCTTCATTCTGGTACCGAGACAGGTAGCGTTGGTTCTTGTGATCAGATTCACAACGAAAATGTACTTGATCTTAGGAGAAGATATATGAACCTATAGGTTCCACGCCGAGATTTATAGTGCTAGTTCTCGAAAGTCAGACCTGCAACGAAAACTTCCTTTGGTATCTCTATTGCGGTCACACAATGACGGTCTTAAGAACAGGTCTCTTAGGTCTCCTCTGTCATAGCCATGATTTGCTAGGACACCTCTATGCTTTAAAGCTCAATACTAGAGCCTATAATCTATATAAAGATATATGTCATCTCTAGACTATAAATATAAACTTATCCAAATACCGAATAGGTTATTGAATAGTTCGAGAAAGAAAGAAAACACGAGCCCTTAGAAGCCATGAACCTAATAAGATACAGGAACCAGAAGATCTGTATGAAAATGAAATTATTGGTGCTAATATCTACTAGATCCTTAATACTGTACAATTTCTAGCAGAAAAGTTGCATCAAATAACCTTACGGTCATATCCTTCCTTCTTCCCCAGTATAGGATGAAATGGAGAATCCTGCCATTCTCCCCTGATCTCTAATATCACCAAGTCAGATATTCTTTTTGGCCATTCCAGGTAGTGGCGAAACTGTTGTGGTGTATCGTTATATAACCTGTCCACCCAACTTAGATGGCTTCTAATTGTTACATCTCCCCTGGCAGAACGTTCTCGATCCAGAATTGGAGTCATTATCATCTGAATGGCCATAAAATTGCCGATTAAGATCCCTGCCACGATATTTGTTGGATCAATAAGTTCTTGAAAGACGCCGATATCCATTTTACCAAAAGCTTGATAGATTGCTGTAAATTTGAGATACGCTGAATTTGTCAGCAAATTCTAGAGGCTCTTGATAGCTATATACTAACCCAAAAAGGATGAAACCTTCAACTCATTTATAACATCCATCAGCATTTTACGCAGCTTCCTTGTTGCCTCTTGGTCACAGAGCGAGGATAATTCTTTAACTGACATATCTGCACCATGAACGAGTTCCGGATGTATCAGAGGAAACCCTTCTATTCTTTTTTTTCATGAGTTCAAAATGGTGTTTCGCGGCCTTCCCAAAGCTCATGGGAAGGTTCTCTATCATCAGCTGGTTCGAAAGGACGCTGCAACCTCGTGCCATCTGTAGGAAATCTAGTAGTCCATCACTCATATAAGTTGACTGAAAAGTAAGAGCGTAGCATGTCGCCAGAAGAGCATCTGCATCGTTTCCACATCGAAGACCCTTGTCAATAGCTTCATTAGAGCCTTTGATGGCGAGGAGGCGATGTGATAATGCTAAAGCACGATAATCAACACTAGTGAGAAGCTCTAGATGAGAAGCAGCCAGACCTAGAATTGCATGCATAAGGTACTCGTACTACATAGGTCAGCAGATGTAGTAAGATATTGAGAAACTTCAACTAACTTGGTGGGCAACAAGCGGGATTTGGCTGAGCCATGCCATCTCGCAATTAACCGGAAGATGAGGGCGAGCTCTCATGAGGAAATGATGAAAGAAATGCATATCTGTCAAAGAGAATTGCACCGGTGTAGATTGAAGATGCAAGGTTGCTAGTAGACCAGTGTTTTCAGGAACAAACTGTGTCGAGGTTTTGGCGTGCTTTCGAGGAGGATATGCACATTCTAGGTGGTTTCGTACGCAATTCGCACATGATGGCAATGTTTCCTGGCACTATTTCTACATCAGTATAAAAGAGATGATATTAGATTCATAAGTCGAACCTTTACTTTCCTCCTCTTGCAGCTATAACAGCCTTGCCTCGACTTCTTGTGCCCCTTTCGCGAATTATTGTGGTGAGCACCGTCGAACTCGGTAGTGTTGTTCTTCAGAAGACCCTTCGGAGCTTGCATTTTAGAAGAAAGTGTATCTTTATCTTCAATAGATTCACATAAATTAGGATGGGTTACCCCCGAGCTTCTGTTACTGCAATATGCATTTTGAGCATTGAGTGAGAACGTGTACGTTCTTGTGCTTCCATTTCTATTTGAGGACGATAAGAAGGGCATTTTAATCAAAGGCCCCTTGTCACCATTCATTCATCTCAAGTTTACGGAATAGCATCGCCTTCTTTTATGACTCATGAATCAAGCCTATTTTGAAGTTGCTTGACAAAGTGCAACTCCAAATGCTGGCCGTATTGCAGCCTCGAAGCTATAGTAGACCCAATGCCTGAGGAATATTGTATCTCAGCACACCCCCTATATTTGATACACACTGTCATAGTGATAAATAGAAGGTCTAGAGGTAACTGAAGTTTAAACTTCTGAGCTGCATCTCTCCGTTAACTTCTTGATTAAACGTATATAATCTAAGTGGAATTTGTCTAGGGACTGCTTGAATTCAATACTAACATATCACATTAAACACATAATCCATCAGATACAGCAAGGTCCATGTCACTGTCCATGGCTTGATATGTTTGTCATCCTTTATTTGTTAATTGCTTAAGTTAAAGAACAAAGATGAGCCATTTGTATCAAGAAAGCCAACCTCTGTCTCGCCGGCATGGTCTTTCGTGAGACATCCTTGAAAGGATATGCTAAATTGAAACTTCCGTAAGGAAGTGTTATGTTCGGTGACAAAGAACGACGCAAAGAACCATCCTGCGCTCGGTGAGCCCTTTGTATATTTCAGTGCTGTCACCTCAAGAAATCTCAACTCATATGAAGTATTTATTTCAAACATGTGCATCTGCAATGCCTACAGGACGTCCTCATTGTATCGTAGCTTCATTGCCTTGTAGTCTCTCGGCGTTGGGGCAAGTGAGTTTGACACCCTTAGGATGGCAAAATTCTAGAATCAGGCCGCTGAAATCCAGAACTACATCGACAATTTCTCAATTCACTTGTGTGCCTTCGGCCACAATAATGTCTTCTGGTAAGTGAAGCCTTTTCTAGCAGGCGTATGGATCGATGAGTGCTAGAATTTGGAGCAAGAGCTAACTGACATTATGGTCCGTGCACAGTAGATGGAGACCCCGTCCACACAGGAGTGGAAATAGCCGACTGGCTCCAAAGGGTAATCGAGCAGGATGAGAGGTTGAGAGAACAGATAGATACATGGCACGACTCTGAAAAACAACCTCAATTCATATACCAGTCGTTTCCACAAGTTGACACCAGGTATGTGAATATTCTTCTTAGGACCAATTTGTTGCCGGCTGTCAATTGCCCTGCTACGGTCGACTGAGAAATCCTTCTCACTTTGGCTCATCGAACGATGAGAAATTCATCGCTCCTGCCGTGTTGGGTTTTAGGGCTGTCAATTACCGTCTAGTTCATCGATGTTGCCTACAAGATCCTCTG
The DNA here is from genome assembly GCA_002812745.2 of Scytalidium lignicola. Taxonomy (NCBI): domain Eukaryota; kingdom Fungi; phylum Ascomycota; class Leotiomycetes; genus Scytalidium; species Scytalidium lignicola. The sequence goes on from NCSJ02000162.1 coordinate 7,875, forward strand.
CAAACTCATTCGCAGCTGTTGATTACTCTTTTTGGGTGTATAGAACGTGGATGGACTCATCGGTCGCCAAGTGGACTTCCGGCTCATCTGAAAAGTGGTCGCTCGCTCACCGTGTGGAGAGGTTCCACGCATTATCGGATCACTCCATTTCCCTTCTTATTCCAATCTGTTTCTTATTCAATCAACCCCTCTAACTTAAGTCACTACAACTCATTGCTACATCAAGAGTGATCTTCTGATTGTTTATTTCCCCTCCGCATCACACTAAGTCAACATCTGCTAAAGTCGCGATCGATTTGATGTCTTTGACTCAGGGTGTCGAGACTCTAATCCTCCCTTGCTATTCCTATCAATGATTTCATCTTTTCACACTCGGAGATCTCCTTCTGCTGCATCACAATTTTCACTTATGCATTCCTTTATTGAGAGTTTCATCTTCTCAAACGTTTGGGCATGCTCTTAATCTGAGGCTCATTTTCCGGTACTCTTCACTTTATCAAGCCTCAGCTTCTAATACAAATGAATATTTCAGATGCTGTTAAGAACTTACTGACCGTTGTCGCTAATATCAGTTCTGACTCCTCTGATGACGAAACTGAGGAATCACCCTTCAACGAAACCTCCATCAAAGTAACATCTACGGTAAGCGCAATGGCAGACAAAACTGCTACCTCAATTTCATGGCAGTAAGTACGCTTTATCATATGTTATAATTGAACGCTGCTGATTCTTGAAAAAGTGAGCCACATCCAATCTTTGTTATCATTCTTGTTGGTCCAGACGAGATACCCTTCGGCATTCAAAAAGATCTTCTTTGTGCAAAATCGCCTTACTACCGCAATGAATTCTCCAAGCCAGGACAAGATGAGAAAGTTGAACTCATTGTCAAGCTTCCAGAGTTTGACGTTGAAACCTTTGGTTGCTTCCAAAATTACATATATACTGGACAGCTCTACAGCCGTGATGGAAGTCGAGAGATTCCAGACTACCCCCTCCTTATGAACATCTGGAAGCTTGCAACGACTCTCCAGATGCCTGATCTTCACGCTGCAGCATTGGATACCATGAACGAGCGACGGATAAAGACTTCTAGGATCCCAGGCACCCCATTGCTCATTCAAGCTTGGAAGGATACCGAAGAAGGATCAGGTCTTCGCATGATGCTTATTGGCTGGGCAGCAGAGCATATGCGTTCAGCACCGGAAATCCGTAATGAATTTGCTCGATCTCTTCCACATGAGATTCTCAGCGAACTTGTCGTGGTAATGAGTGACTTACCAGCCACACCCGCCATTACGCCCCACGCAGTGAAGCACTCAGCCCCAGAAGACACTGACATCGAATTAAACAACACAATGACAGTCTCTAAAAAACGCAACCGTCCTTCAGGAAATGGTATAGAAGTAGATGCTGATCAACCCTTTGAAGTTAAACCTCCCGCCAAAAGATCATCATCGTCCCATCAACGCAACGCCGACAATAGCATACGCCAAAAAGAGAAACGCCGCAGTACCGCCAACGGGAATTGGTCCGCAGTTGAAAAGGCAATAAGCTACACTAATGACCAAGAACTTGAGTTCTGCAAGGATCTAATCCACCGCATGCTCTCCGGACCAGGATACTGGACGCGTCTAGTAGGGCCTTTCAAAAACCCCGTCGACCCAGTACTGGATAACGTACCCAATTACTTCACAGTCGTAAAACGACCAATGGATTTGCGAACAATCAAGAACAAGATTGATAAGGACGAGTACGCAAGTGCTGCAGACTTTGAGAAGGATATCCGGTTGATCTTCCAGAATTGTTACGAGTATTGGACGAGAGAAGATACAATCTTCAAACTATGCGAGCAGTTCGAAGCTTATTTCAATCAGAAATGGGCGGTTCGGCACAAGGCTATTGCGAATCAGATTAAGAATGAGGATGCTTGAGATCTGGTCGTTGGGGGTCAGGATAGAGACAAAGTACAGACATGATCAACACAACCGAATGGAGGATAATTTTTCTCCTCCTACCCGTCTAAGATCTTCATCGATGCCTTCAGGATGATCTCTTTAACAAACGTTCAACATTCTCCGTCAGCTATAATCCCTTCTCAACTCTCGTGTTATCTCACAATCACCTCACCTCTCACTCTATCGTCAAATGTCAAACAGCGATTCCGAGTTTCTAGGCGTCGAAACCCAATTGGGAAGGGTTTCATTAATCCAAACTTGTAAGATTACAACGACAAAACAGACACAACCCATCCTCGTTTCCCACCCCAATGTACCATAACAAAAGCATTGTTCTCTATTTTATGGCGGCGACTGGCTAGTAGTAATTGAACAACTCCCACTTTTTTAATANTTTTTTTATTTGCTCCTTATAGGAGAAAAAAGAGCAAGGAGAATAATCAGGAGAGGCAGACAGACAAAGACTGTATAATAAAGTACAATTTCAGATCCTGTTTCTCATCTTTCTATTAATTCTTCTGGGGAGAAGAGAAGAGGGAACTAGGGTTATAATACTAATAAATACCAGCTCTTTTACTATTATGAGAGAACAGATCCAACAGGGGAATAAGCATTAGTGATTGGGATCTGAGTAACGTCGCTTTACCTAAATGCAACCCAGTTACGGTGAAATCACTCTTATCCAATGCTGATGATCCACACCAGTGGAGGTGCATCTAAACGTAAAAACCTTTCAATTCTACGCTTTCACTGTTGAAGATAATTATAGTAAATAGAAGGATTAAACCTAATAAGATAGGTATATTACGCTAAGACCATGCCATACATTAACCAAAAACGCTCATCAATGCTCAAACCAAAATACAGACCCTCAAAAGAGGAGATCCACTCATAAAACACCTTTATAAATGCATCATATAATGATTTCCATAACCTCGTTAAATTAACCTTTTTTCTTGGTAAAATCTTTTTACCTGGATCATATTTTCCTCAATCCCGGAAGAGAAGATAGAAGATGTTATTTACCAATCCACAGCCCATCCATTCTCCTCTAAGAACTCCTCACATGCTTGTTTTAGTGCTAGGTTTGGTCTTAGTTCATCAGGCCGTAATGGCTCGCGGGTTAAAGGGTCTGTAGGGCTGCGCTTGAGATGCTCCAATATAGAAGAGCGTTCGTAGGATTGTCCTGTCTTGGTCTGGATGAAATGAGGATTATGGTTAGTTTGGATGGTACCATAAAGGGGAGAGATAGGAAATGTGGGATAAGGGAAGAACCTACTATCACAGGATCCACCATAATGGCAAAAGTAATGTCATCAATGCACCAATCTGGCACCGTCCTCTTTCTCGCGCCATCTACACCAGCCTGTTCAAACGCTTTCCGTACGTCATCAATCATAATGTCATACTCCTTTCTAAGTTCTATCACCTTCTCTTCAATAGAACCTTCGCCTTGAGATCTAAGCTCCTGGATCCTCGCTTCCCGTCTGGCCTCCAGTCCTCTAACGGCCTCTCCAACCACGCCCTCCTGCCGAGCTAACCTCTTCTTCTCCAACTGGTCCCACCTAACCTTCTTACACTTCAAGACTAATTCCGTGATATTTGCCAAGCTACTTCCACCTCTACCACCCTCCCTCATCTCCCTCAAGCACTCATGGTGAGCCCTCAAGGCACTATTGACGGCTACCTCCATATCTCCCTTGGCAGCCTGCGCTTGTGCAAGGTTATACCACGCCTTCATGTTATTCTCCTTGAGTCGAATGGCTTCCTGGCTATCGGCTATGACACCGTCCCATTGCGAGAGCTTCAGCCTAGCCATGGCCCGGTTGACGTAGAAGCTAGGGTTGGTGCTATCCCACATGATAGCTTTGGAATAGAGCACCTCAGCACCTACATAGTCGCCGGTCTGGTAGCATCTGTTGCCGTTTTCTTTGTACTCAAGGGCACGAGCTGGGTTATGTGGAGTTGGCGACATTGTGTGAATTAGGCATGGGCTAGAAAGACTGTTCGATCTTTGGTTTGGAGTTTGTATTCGTGTGGTTTGTCTAGATAGAGATCTCCGGAAGGAAAGTAGCCTTGATTTCCTCCAATTCTCGATTTGATTATCCTTGGATGCGGCAATTCGAACACCTTTCTGCTGCAGGTGAATGCCTCGTCCTAAACGACAATGTATTATCGCGCGACTTGGGAGATTAATTATGCACTAGACCCGGCAATGATTCACTGTGTCTAAATGTTGAAAATATGAAAGATAATTATGCTGAATAGATCAAATAGGTGCAATGCGGGGTAGTTATTAAGGGTCCTTTGTCCGTTGATTTCAGCTCAGCCTCGTCGTGACGGATGATGCCATATACGGAAGAGCCCGTCAAGTGAGCGCTGCGGAGTAAGTTTTAGCAGCAAACGAAACTAGAATGTAAATGGTTGGTAGAGAAAAGGAAATAGTATATAAATATACACCGCCCTCTGGTTCTAGCAGATTTGAGGCGGATTTGGAGTTGTTGAAGACAAGTTGAACGGAAAGTGGGAAAAGTCAGCCTTGCGGATTTCTAAGTCGGGGTCCTCGACTCCGTTTCGAAGTTTCTGGAAGTCGGGTGGCAGCCTCGGAAACTTGTAGTTCCTCTCCGCATCGGCCCAATCCATCTGTCAAAGATACATGACAGTTTTGTTACATGACCAAATTATTAAGTGATCGTGTATTCGGATATTGCTGGAGGTTCTCTGAGACCATAGGTCTCGTTTGTAGTTTACGGTCGCTGCAGAATGTACTATTTGTACTATATAGTACATCCCTGGATAATTTACTAAAGGCAGTCCAATGGCTACCAACTTTGCCATGAGCATTTGCCTTCTAGCATCACGTATAAAGATTCCGAAAGAGACATAAATTTAAAGAATTATTCTAAAGACCTTCTATTTGTCGCAGCAGATATTGTACATTTAGCTCCAACACGCTTGTAGTCTTTGCAGTTAACGCCGTCAAACATGACATTCTAGTACGGTTCGCCATTTAGAATGGCTATTTGAGTTAGTTAGCATTAGTCCTTCAGTGGTATAGTAGAGACATATTTGTTGCACAAAAAACAGGTGATATGAAATGATGACGGAGAAGCATTGGACATTCAGCCACAAGGAAAGCTGTCCCAACAGCTAGCAACTGAGACAGCAATCCAGATGCTATAACCTTCTCTTCTTGTATAACAAAAAATCCAATAGCATTGAATGTTTTGCGATATCACGTCCTGACAAGAATAAAATTCAAAGAAAACGAATATACGTACGTTGTCAGCTGGGTGGATCTCCTTCACCCAGTATGAACCGATGATGGGAACTTTCTGTTCCTGGATCAGCCACAATCCCCTCATAATTCTCACATCACATAGCATAGCATAACTTACAGTGAGGATATCACTTCGCACTCTTGGTACATCGGAGAAGAAGAACAATGCGAAGATGCCAGCAGAAGCACCAAAGCCTGCAGCTGTAAAGCCACTATTCACAGATGTTAGCCCCTTCGACTTCACCAATTCTCGAATCCTCCCAGATTTGTAGAATTCGGATCGAGGCAGGCCATTTTGGGTGATGCAGACTCGAAAAAGATGTCCGTTTTGGAAAGCACATACAGTCTTGTCGCGTCCTTAATTGTCCAACCCTCAACCTGAACAGGTATGGAGTACCTAAGCCAACCGTCAGCACTGTACCCTAGCAATCTCAATGTTTCTTCTCCTCGGCAAACGGACGTACTTTGGGCCGTATGGGCTCTTGTAAGTGCTCAAGAATCGTCGCGGGATCCCGCTGGCCTTTACGGCGGTTGATCGTCGGATCTAGACACCAGGTCAGCCAATTGCCATTGATCCAACTAGATCTGAAGAGTTGTCAAGGGAAGCCTACGGCGGCGTTCATTGTGCAGTTGTGGAAGCGAGAGGAGAGAGTGGGCGGGAAAGAGTTCAATTGCGTGGTTGATGATCGTGATCAAGGACTTCAATGATTATGTTAGGAAAGTTGGAACTTGCTTCCAATTGAGTGGTTCGGAGCTAGCCGGGTTGTTCCTGATTTCATGCCTTAGAATCCAGGCCTAACAATAGTTCACGACTTGGTATTTGCACGTGACACGTGACACAACCCTCATTATTGTTACTGGAGGCGTCAAGGTCTACCTGGATGGATCCTTTGAGGGAGAAAGAGAGAGATGAAGGTATGACTGAGTGACACGCGCATCCATACAGCAACAGACACATACATTGCATACAGAACCAACAAATATGAACACATATACACATACACGTAACACCTACACTTTCATCCCATCTTTCCATGTCATCTGAAAGCACGTCGACGGCAATGGATTGTTGGACCCTTTGAGCTATTTGCGGACGGAGGAAATTACGAGGGAACCACAATTAGCTGCATAACTCGCACAATTTCTGCACAGTTGCATTGCTCCATTTCCCCTCCATTCCTCCATTCCTCCACTCTCCACTGCTCTATTGCTGCATTCCCTCACGCCCGTCCACATTGGTGGGAGGGAATTCGCCCTGATAAGTCAAGAGCATCCCGAAGAATGTTAGGATGTTGGATTTTCACATCATCTGCACGAAGGACGGAGAGAGATGGGCCCATATCTTACACCGCAGCAGCGAGTAGGATGTGTTGGAATTCCAAGCCCGGGTCGTTTTGCGCGCATGTCTACGGGGAAGTTGTCCGTAGAGGAGAGTACCAATTGCTGATTCCGACTGCAACGAATGGATGCACCGGTAATAAGCAACAAAAGGAAATAATTATAAAAAATATAAATCAAAACAACAGATCAAGCTCTCATTCCCTCATTTTTTTTCTTTCGTACCATTAACTTTCCAACAAGTATACGCAGCATAATCTGTTCCCAGTGTGACTCAGCAGATATTCGCCCGCCGTGATTCGTGCCCGCCGCGGGTGATCTAATCGGCATGCAGCAGCATCATAGTGCAGCGGTTTAAGCTTCGCGACCCCATCCCGAGTCCTGCCGTATCGCCGCCCGGGGTTCTCGTCACGATCAGAAAGTCCCTCGATGATAATACAACCTCGACCTCGCCCTTCTACAGCATCTCAGAGCAACACCAAAGTGCGGCATTTTTGACATAGGGGGATTATAGACCAGCGCTGGATCAAGGATAGCCACCGTTATTGTGTACCGACGAGATCATTGCCCCCCAGATAGCCCAAAATAATAGATACTGGTGAAAGTTGGAAGACGATCGACTGAGGGTACCTTGAGGGATATCGTGGTCCGTGGCGGCGAAGGTACTATTTGGGAGTGGACTGGAGGAGAAAGAAATAGGACGGGACCGGGTTAGCTTGCTGGAAGCTATCCAGAGATATCGATATCACAGTCGACAAGTGAGCAAGACGGCTTGTCTATGGTCGCGGTTTCCAGATCCTCACGCAGATCAAACACACCCCAACCAGCATTACATCCTCCTTCTCCCTTTCTCCATCACCACAAACCTACACAAATACATATAAACTCAACCAAAATGCCTTCTCAAAGACCATTCTTCTCAAACTTCCTCGCCGCATTCCGCGCGCACTCCGCAATCCAACAATCACCGCCAAAAGGCTCCTCCTCACAGCCAACACACTCCACCTCGAGCACATCCACATCAAGCACATCAACACCACGAACAATCTCCACCAGCAGCAAATCCCACGCACACCCCGGCGCCGGACCAACAACAGCCGCCTTGAGCACCTTACACTCTCCTCGCACGCACTCCACATCCCCATTATCCATCTCACCAGGCACTCCCAACCCCAACTACAGCCAAAATCCAAACCCGGTATCTCCATCAGCTTCTCCTTCAGACCACTCATATCCACTACAGAACCCTCATCACCACAACTCCTCGTCGACACACCATGCGAGTACGGGGAGGTACATGTCCTCGCCGATGCAAAGACGCGGGAGCGATAGTTCAAGCGAGGGGTTCCGAGACGTGTTAGGAGCTGAGAAATGGTACATCGGGGGACGAACAGCCGGTGGTGAAGAGCGATTTTTTAAACTAGGCGTTATACGAAGACAGAGGAGTGGTGATAGACTGAGTTTTGACCGGTTAAGTCTATGAGTTTGGTACGACTATTAAACTGCATGAATATGATGATAAAATTTCTATTGTTATTGTTTATATGCGGGTTAACCAAGCTTCATTCGTTCCACATTGTCTTTCCGCTACTCTCTTTTTCTTTCTCTTCAGCATAGGGAGGCATTTAGCTGGGTTTAAGAGTCTACACAGGTTTTTTACAAGTTGGTTGTGTGAAATACGGCACGGTATGGTATGGGTGGTATTGGGTTACGGCACATTTGGAAACTAAGGTTGCATATATATATGGGAAGATTCCTCAGCGGGAGATAAGAGACGGTTCTGTTCACTTACTTACCCGATCTCTTAGGTTTTTTTTCCCCCAATTTTCGGCGTTACGGATGGGATGATGGGACGTGGTTTTAATACTCTCCTTTTCTCCTGCCCTTTTTGTTGTCATTCATACAAAAAAACCCTCAGCGGAAAGTATATAAATTTTTTTTCTCTCCTGCACAACACAAAGCTACATAACCTTTTCACGGCATTTGTTTTAAGAAGCAGAAAAGTAAAAAAGCAAGCAGCAAAACGGCAAATACAATTACAAGAACTTCTTTTTTATAAAAAAAATTCACATGCTCCTGCTTAGTCTATGTGAATAAAGTGAATGAATCCCAATAATGGGGGTGGGTTCTTAAAATTCTTGGTAAAGTTAGGGACTGAGTCAGGCCAGTGATACACCGAAGGGGAGCGAAATGCATATGCACACCTCAGCATAATTAGTTCGANGACCCCTTTCCCCCGACGTCGGTGCACGTGTAGAGTCAGAACCTAGCTTTCTAGTTGGTGAGTTAGTTTAGGCACAGGAGGATCAAGGAGTCATAATTAACTTACATGGATAAAGTAATTTTTCATCATAATCAACGGGACTAAACCATCTCGAAGTAAAATTAGAGGTTTCTAAAGTAATTTGTGGGATGACTCAATATCTAGTTCTTGGATTAAGCTATTAATTTATAGATCTAATTAACAATAATCAGTTAATTGTCCTGTATGTACTCCGTATGTATAAATATAATAATGAAAAACAGCTACACCGGAAATAAGAGTTTTATTACTGCTATATACACTCTTTTTCAAGACAAGGACTTCTAGAAACTGGGTATTACTTCATTACTTCATTAATTTCGTAATTTCGTATTTTCGTATTTTCCCCCAAATTCACTCTTTATCCATATTATCTTCCTTTTAATCAGCTGTTGACCCAGCAAAGGCATCTGCAATCTCAGTCAAGTTCTTTCCATGAGCAAGAAGTATTCCAAGAAGAATGCGCGACTTCATTGGGTTCAAGAATCCGCTGGCAACTGATTCGAAAATTAGCAAAATAATAAAAAGAAATGGATATATTGTTATTGTCCCGACTTACTGTGAAGAGGGCTGCCGCTTCCAATATCACTGAGGGGTACCTCACCACTCATGGCACGAGTGCTTTGAACGACGGGGATGTTGAAACCAGTGATAACCTCGTCTATAGCTTCCCCGAACGATGAGCTAACACCACCAGCACCAGCGCCGGCAATCTGTAACTGTCAGTTCAATTCACTTCCCTTGGAGAAAAGGATACATACCACAATACCCTTTGCACCGCTTGCAACGGCGTTAAATATGGTATCATTGTGCATATCCTCGTATGCAAAAAGGATATCCACTCTAGGGATGGACGTAACGTTCGAAACGTCATAGGCCCTCTTGCCAGTAGGTGTAACCGGTGGGTAAAAGAAATACGGGGTGTCGGAGACCAGCGCTCCCAGATGTCCCATTTCTACTGCCTTGAATGTATCGAGAGTATTCGCGTTCGTCTTTGTCACGTAGTATGCCGAAGTAATGCGATCGTTCAGCACAACCATTGCTCCACGGTTTCTTGATAACGGACTGGCTGCAACCGTCACGGCCTCGAGGAGGTTGTACGGTCCATCCGCTGAGATTGCGGTGGACGGTCGCATAGCGCCGACGATGACTACGGGTTTGCCGCAGTTGACGGTTGCATCCAAGAAGAATGCAGATTCTTCGAGAACGTCTGTGCCGTGAGTTACAACAGCGCCGGCCACTGAGGAGAGTTAGTTATTAGTAGTTCCATCGATGTTGCCCATACATTATAGTGAATGTATTAAAGATATTAAAAAGAGACTTACTCGTTGGGTCATCGCAGACATATTTATTAATCTGCTTTGAGATTTCAAGCAGTAAACTCGACGTAACGTCCTCACTCCCAACATTCGCGGATTGAATACCCGCAACGTTAGATACGTTGAGGATTGCAGGGACCGCATTTATAAGTGTCAAGATCCCTACAGCACCGGAGGTGTAGCCTGTAGTTGCGGTTTGGCTACTACTTGATCCTGCAATTGTTCCACCTGTGCCAGTGTTAGCTAGGATAGGAAGACTGATGTGAAGTGAATATCTATACCTGTTGCGAATATTGTCACATTGGGTAGTGAAGCATTCATCTGGGTAAAATTGAGACCATTTGCGTTCGTAAATACGAACGGGTTGGCATCTTGTCTAGAAAAGAGAGGAAATGCGGTGGTGGTGGCGGCGATGAAGCAGAGAGTCTTTAAAAAGAAAGCCATTTTGACAATTGGAAGAAAATGTGATCGATGGAGTGAATCAAGTACTTGACTTGGATGTCTAGGAGGAAAGGATCACTGGTTGACTTATATATTGAGGAATATTGAGGAATAGACTCCACTCGTAGAGCTGCAGCCCCACCAGGGTAACGCCGGGATTACGCAGAAGCCCAAGTAAATCCATACTTATCTGTGAGAGTCAGAGGAATTGGTAAACAGACTGCAACATCGCCCACTCTCAGGAAGCTTGGAGATATGTTATGAAGTGATTGTGCCTGCTGCTCGCTGGGAAGTGACGAGGGGAAGAGAGATAAGAGATGCAGGAACGAATATGCGGGGCTAAGATAGGCAGGCATCGTAGAGTTGGATGAATCTAGGGTACACAGTCCGAGAACCATCTGGGTGGGATCATAACTCGAAAGGTACTTAGCCACGTTAGCCAGCTCCATAGAATGTTCTGTACTGTACCTTATGCGTGGTTTTGGATTTTAGGATGTTGCCCGATGCCAAAAGCTCTCGGCGACTGCGGAAGAGTATTCTTTGTTATCTTATCGCATTCTACCAAAGGTGGGAGCCAATAATGCCGTCGATTCTGCATTTATGATTATATACTCAGACGGGCAAATTCAATAAATGAGTTGAGAGGATTATCAAAAGCATTATAATTTTCACATTTGTATACCAGGTTTTACATAATCTTTCTAGAAAGAGAGCGGTTTTATTTCTGTCAAGACACCGCCTGTAATTACAGCGACTTTTACGAACTAGGTGTTAGAAGTCCGTGCGTAACTAATTAGGTGTAGACTATCTTTATCTTTTTACTAATTCTTGTACTTACGTACTTAATACTGTTACTTCTTTATAAGGTTATCTATCCATTTCTGTAGTATTTTCTCTTATTCCTCTATCATAGCCTGAATTATGTCAAGTTGATTCTCTTAAGTTGTAGTACTCTTGAAGTGGCTTAGAACTTATTTTAACAATTTTACTGAGTTAACGCATAACTTCTTTATGTTTAGTTTTAATCTTTGAATCTGAAAAGCGTGAGGACATTAGTGAAATGTGAATTACATCCATTTTGGTTGAGAAATGAGTGAATTTAGATGATTCTGGCATTAGAAAAGTGTGGTTTTTGTGCCCTGAACGCACAGACTTCTGACACCTAGTTCGTTAGGCACTTTGCTCAATGATGAGCCCGTGACAGATTATGTAATCAAGTGTCACGTGTGCTACTAGCGCTTCACTTGATTCCGATGACCTTGTGCCGTGGCCTCCGGACAAATGCTCAGTCATCATCCGCCCGACCCGACCAATATCCGCATACTAATCCTAGCGCTAAACATCCCACCACAGAAACGTCATAGCCACAGCTTGACCCTCACCCCACATACGTTGAGAGCTTCAAATTTTCTCAACTACAAATAGCTCTGTTGATATAAACTCTTATCTGATCGAGAATCATCAATCCATTCCAATTGAGATGTAAGTAGCTCTCCTTTTGATGTTACCTTTGTCCTATCGATGTTCGTCGGGGGTGAAGGTCACGATCCCGCACCACGACCCCGCCAACAGTCTTCTGGGCATGTTATTAATCACATTACATACAATCAATGGATTTAATCAAACTTACGCTGTCCTAGTCACCAGAAATACGTCTACGAGAAGCAATAGCTGGAAAGAGCGATTTTCAGTGAATTCCCGAATATCTCCATAATCTGAAACAGATCAAGCTCGTACGACAAAATGCCTCAAGCCACAGATCTTAATGCATGGAAGGAGCTCCAGCATCACCATGACACCGTTGGCAAGAGCTTTGTGCTCAAGGAGGAGTTCAACAAAGACCCCAAGCGCTTCGACAAATTCTCCTTTACCTTCAACAACACAGCAGATAACAGCGAAATTCTTTTTGATTTCTCCAAGAACTTCCTGACCGAGGAGACACTAAAGCTCCTTGTCAATGTCGCGAAGGAGTCCGGTCTCGAGAAGCTCCGCGATGAGATGTTCAAAGGAGAGAAGATCAATAGTACAGAACATCGGGCTGTTCTTCATGCTGCCCTACGTAACGTGACCAATGAGGAGATCAAGGTTGATGGAGTTAATGTTGTGCCCGGTGTTAACAAGGAGCTTAAGCATATGGAAGAATTCAGTGAAGCTATTCGAAGTGGAGAGTGGAAAGGTTTCACCGGCAAGCCATTGACCACTATCATCAACATTGGTATTGGAGGCTCCGACCTGTAAGTATTCCCTCTATTCTCTTTCCCGCAAATTCAACATTGCTCAGAATCACAGTGGTCCTGTTATGGTTACAGAAGCTCTCAAATACTATGGTGATCGCAATCAAACGCTTCACTTCGTTTCCAACATAGATGGCACACACATGGCTGAAGCCCTCCGAGACGCAGATCCAGAGACTACCCTCTTTTTGGTTGCTTCCAAAACGTTTACTACTGCAGAGACCACCACCAATGCCAACTCCGCAAAACAGTGGTTCTTGGAGAAGACAAACAACAAAGGAGATATCGCTAAGCACTTCGTTGCACTTTCAACAAACGAGCCTGAAGTCAAGAAATTTGGTATTGATCCGAAGAACATGTTTGGATTTGAGAGCTGGGTTGGTGGTCGCTACAGTGTTTGGAGCGCCATTGGTTTGAGCGTTGCCATTCATATTGGATTTAAGAACTTCCACGAGTTCTTGTCTGGTGCTCATGCTATGGATAAGCACTTCCGGGAGACACCTCTCGAGAAGAATATTCCAGTTATTGGAGGACTGCTAAGTGTTTGGTACTCCGATTTCTATGGTGCCCAGACTCACTTGGTTTCGCCGTAAGTAACCGAAAGTGTTGTGTCCGGAATGTTTGCTAATCTGTACACTGCAGTTTCGACCAATATCTCCACAGATTCCCAGCATACCTTCAACAATTGTCCATGGAATCTAATGGTAAAGGTGTTACTCGCGATGGGCAGATGGTCAAGTACACAACTGGTCCCATCCTTTTCGGAGAACCAGCTACCAATGCCCAGCACTCTTTCTACCAGCTGTTGCACCAAGGCACAAAGCTAATCCCAACTGATTTTATCCTTGCCGCCCAATCGCATAACCCAATTGACAACAACCTGCACCAAAAGATGCTGGCTTCCAATTTCTTCGCACAAGCTGAGGCACTTATGGTAGGCAAAGGAGATGAGCAGCTGAAGGCCGAGAATACCCCAGAAGAATTGATGAAGCATAAAACCTTCCTCGGAAACCGCCCCACGACATCCATCCTTGCACAGAAGATCACGCCGGGCACTCTTGGTGCCTTGATTGTGTACTATGAGCACCTGACATTTACCGAGGGTGCAGTATGGAATATTAACAGCTTCGACCAGTGGGGTGTTGAGCTTGGAAAGGTGCTTGCTAAGAAGATCCAGAAGGAGTTGGATGAGCCAGGTGTGCCAAAGGATCACGATGCTAGCACAACAGGATTGATTGCCGCATTCAAGAATAAGGCAGGGTTGCTGGGCGGCTCTAAAATATAAGGTGTGAATAATATGATCGATAGAAAGAAGTTTAAGCTATTTGCTACCTGGATCCTATGATGAGATGAATTAGGACAATCCTTTTAGAAGAAAGCAATTTTATTTCTGGTAATAAGGCTTCATCTACAAGAACCTACTATTCTGGCATATTTAATATCAGGAGTTATAGATATCCTCTTGGTAGAATGTAGAGACGGAGATTTCCTACGAGTGGGACTTGACAAGCCAAATCCAGTAGTCTGAACCTGTGGAGTTATTTGTAAGTTCTAATACAGTTTCAGACTTATGGACTTATAACGAAGTAAAAATCCCTCCTTAAAGTATCAGTAAAGTAGATCTAAGTACATCTTCATCTACTTTTTATTGTCATTTAATCACAACCTACGTATCCCCGTTGAAGCTTGGGCATAAGAGGCTCAACCAGCTCCGGATTCAGAAGCAATGGCAGGCAGGTTGTTGGAAAAGTTTTGGGGCCTTTTAAGAATAAGTAGCCCTGGTATATGTAGATTAGAATAGTGGCATACAGATGATCGATGTGGAGTGAAATAGGTGATATTTGGCATTAGATATATCTTTAAGAACTTTAGTTCGGTACTTGTTGGCTATAAGTGCTATATTTAGGGTTATAATCAGAAAATACCAGTCAAAATATTAAATGCTAACCCATTTCTAAATTGCACAGGGAAGATCATATTTGATTCAGTCGACCCACCAACTTTGCGGTCTTTCAATAAATGGGATAGGAAATATACTCTGTACATTCAATATGACAATCCTCTCTGACACTTCCATATTAATGATTATAGTCCCTTCACAAAGAGTACAATTAGTAAACCCCCCTCATACTACGGTATTGTATATAAAATCTGAGAAGCTAAGTACTCACTCCGTAGTACACGTAAGAAGTTAATGAAGGTTTAGTTCAGAATGGGTTATTCCATCTAGGAGATACTTCATAAANTTTTTTATTTTTGTGAAGAACTTTCACAAGATGTGGTTGAATAAAGAAGTTCAAAGAAAGNAAAAAAAGTAACATTGCTCAACAGAACAAGATTTCTTATTCCAATACAATTTAAAACAGAGTAAACAACATCTTCAGAGTAATCTTCATGCTTTGATATTGCATTGTTCTAATACAGTTAACCATTTCAACAGAAAGGACACAATATCTTTGTAACCCCCCCTTTGTTCAATTGTACAGTACAACATAAATTCAACAGAAACAAAATACTTTGATACACGAAGATGTCAAAGAAGGAAACAATGCCCTTTGTGTGTATATACTTTGCCTCTTGTGTCAATGGCAGTTTCTTTGTCCCTCATTTTGACGTTTAAGGACCTGAAGTTTCCCTAGATTGAGAGAGAGAGATTTTTTTCGATTTCATAACATCAGCATTGCTGTGATAAACAACGAGTTCGTGAACAAAACTCAAGTCTTCAACAGCAAACTTCTATTCATCGAATAGTCAAACAGATAACAGCAAAATCGACAGCAACAAAAACACCAATTCGAACACCAACACCAAAAAGAAATTCACTTACCCAAAACAAGAACCCACCAAAAAAAAGATCAATCAAAATGGAAGCTCCAATCTGGGACGCAGAAGTTGTCCTCGGCATTCCACTCTTAAGATGCCAAGGTACGGCCCCCGACGGTACCACCTGTAGAATCTTCCTAGCAACCTCCCCAGACCTCTGCTATCGCGTCTGGCAGACACTAATTCATCTTAGTGCCATTGATCCCAATTCCAACGAGATCATGAGCGTCATGCGGGAACTAGCTGACCTGGTCGTGTGCGGATGTGAGCACCGCACGAATCGAGCAAGCGAGGTTGCTACCATCATGTCCAGTTGGATGGTCATGGTGCAGTTTTATCGAAGCGGGGCGAGGCTGCCGGCGATTTTGGTATCACAGGCGGTAAGTATTTCGATGAGGACTGGGGAGGATGTCATGGATGTCATGGAGAACGTGCTGAGAAATCTCAATGACGATGGCAGTGACGATGGCAGCAGTGAGAGCGAAGAAGGTGAAGAAAGCAGTGGTGGAAGTGAAGGCAGCGATGTCAGTATGGGTGACGGTGCAGTTGATGTTCTTGGTGCAAACGTCGTGGCTCCCGTTGCTAACATGATTCCTCTAGCTCCAGCTGTTCACCATATCAGATCTCCTCCCCGACCATCTGCGCCCCCAGTTCGACGCCCGCTCGATACATGTCCTTGCTGCAGAGACCAGATTGAGAGTGAGGATGACGCTGTGTGGTGTCGTGCCCAATGCGGCGGAAATATTCACAGGGTCTGTTTCCAGGAGTGGAGGAATAGCTGTCTAGATGAAGTTGAGAGATGGGTAAGTGAGGAGGAAAGACTGAGATATATAACATGCGTTTTCTGCCGCAGACGTTGGTTGAACGAGTGGGAGTAGTTGAGCTGCAGATAACCGTTCATGTTGCTTGGCATTTTCTTAGTCTGTTTTGGAGCTTTTCCTTATACTGTTCTTACATAGATTGTTCTGGATAACTTTTATTGTTGCATAGTAACAAAAATAAATTGCAATTGCCTTTTTAAAAACATAAGTAAGATCCATTTGAAAGAGAGAGAGTCGTAAAATAGCCTCAAACACTCAAAGCACTTCGTCTCTCATGAGAAGTGTTAAGTAGTAAATATTAAACGAGTAATTATTTCAAATGAAACGTCCAATGTAACCACTAGTTCTCAGTGAAATATAAAAGAAACAGCAATAATAAAGAAGTATGTGAACAAAAAGGAAAAGAAGTATCAATCATATCATAAATAGAGTTAACAGACCATACTCGCCTCACACCCTACCTGAGCCCTTCCGAAATCGCAGTTTCTCATATAGCACGATAATCAATCAATGCCCTCCACCGAAACATTTCTAAATTAACCCACATCTCACACTCTGAGCCAAAATCTTTCCCATTCCCACATTGTCCTGAGAAAGGTAACAAAGCACTAGAACAAAAGCAAGAGGGCCTTAAAGACCTAAAACCAAAACTCATTTATAAATTTCTTTTCCTTGCCTAAAACAGCATCCATACATGCAAAATACTTACAAATGTATCGTAATAATAAAAATGTTACCCCCCACACCAAGAGGGTTAACTATATATGTNAAAAAGTCGCCCAGATTTAAATTTGATATTCATGCCACTCTCTCATTCCAGCTCATTCCAATCCGTTATCGCATCCAATGCGAATGCGAAAAAAAAGGAGGAAGGTAAAAAGAATTGAGTATATACAAAAAAATTTCCCATTCAAGATACCTCCCTAAAACGCCTCATCAAGACATAAGACATAGAACATAACCAGTAGACCATATGACGTAAAAGATATTATAATAGTTACCTCGCCCAATTTCACATAAAATTCAACTCAGTGATGCCTTAGTTCCCATCGGTCTCATCTAAACTCTCGGCGAAATTACTCCTTCTCGCAGTCGAAGGTTGCCGCTGCTGTAGATGTCGTGGAGACTGGCTTCCGCTTGAATCAGCAGCGGGACTAGCTGCACCACCAGTTGGTGTTGCAGAACTTGTCCCACTCAGTCTTTGCTCATCGTTTCCTGGTGATGTTGGCTCCAATGGATCTGAGACTGCCACGACGTCCTGTGCGAGACGCTCGTACTTTACGGCCCACGCTCCACCTTCAGTGCTGACGCTCGAGTCGCTGATTCCACGGAGGTGGGCACGGGTTCCTTCAGATATGTTAGAGATGTCACTAGTTATGCGAGGAGCGGCGGCTGCTGTCTGGGTGTCATTCGTGGGGGAAGAGGCGGCAGGGAGTGGCGGAGATGGTGTTAAAGTCGATACTAATGGAGAGGGCTGCGAAGTTGGAGATATCTGACTCGGGGACTGCATGTGCTTGTTTATGGGAACAAAACCAGTGTTGTTGGCATGGAGTTCAACCGGTTGAGATGTTGCTGCAAAGTAGTTAGCTAGCTGCTGCCTCTTTCAAAACTCGACAAGAGGATCAAAACACGGGGCAAATAAAAAAAGGGGGTGGGGAAGAGAGAGCACACACCATCCATCTCATGAACTTGTGTTCCTCCAGCCTCACTGGCATATTGTGTAACTGAGGGGTCCTCTTCCATGTAAGGACTAGAAGGCGTATCATCTGATGTAATAGTTGGCGCCTTAGCCTCTGCATTTCTTAACCAGTTGTTTACCCATCGTCTATTATCTATCGTGCGCATTTCGCTTGGGGTTCCATTCGTACTCGCCCGTAAATGTTGTCGTCGACGCCAGAGCATGTATGCGAGGATCACAACGGTGATAAAGAAGAGGCCAAGGACAACGCCGAGAACGGGACCAACATATTTGGGGAGACCTGAGCTGTGGACAACAGGGGTAGGAAGAATAGTACGGTTTGCTGGAGGTGGTGTGGTTTCCAAGGAATAGGGGTACCAGGTTGTGATTTTGGAGGAGTTGTACGGAGTATCAAAGATGGTAGTTAAGGAGCGATTTGCGAAGCCAGAAGGAGAAGGAGCAGTATTTGTTGCGCTGCCTGTGGGTGACCCTCCTATGGCTTTGACAACAGCGGCTGGGATAGTATAGTTATTCCAATTCCTGGGATCGTAGGAATCGATCCATGTTGCGCTGCTAAGGTTGAAGATCTGGACTATACCACCGTCCAAGCAACTGAGGGAGACTCCTGGAGCAGAGGGATAACCGCCTACCACTACCATCTGATCTGGATATGGCTTCGCACATTTGTGACCTGCACGACCATGCGTGTTTGTTCCAGTGTATACCCTGGTCCAG
Organism: Scytalidium lignicola; assembly: GCA_002812745.2. Lineage (NCBI taxonomy): Eukaryota > Fungi > Ascomycota > Leotiomycetes > Scytalidium > Scytalidium lignicola. The sequence continues at coordinate 26,801 of NCSJ02000162.1, forward strand.
ATAAATGATGGGACAGAGAGAACATAGACGTTGTCATTGAAGACTTCGGTAGGATCAAGACCGTCAAAACCACCATACCAGTAGATATTATGACTTGTTCCGTCCTGAGCTGAAGCAACAACGGAACAACCTTGCGTTAAGGCTGGTGGAATGTCTCCTGAAGTTGGCTGTTCATACCAAGTATTATTTGCAATATCATAGACGGAGACAGTAGACATAAAGGTTGGGCTGACAGTTTTCTAATTATGGATAAGTCTTAGCTCAAAAAACAAAAAAAAACAGGAAAAAGGGATACTTCATCATGAAAATTGGATTAGAATTTGCACTTACACTTTGGGAGGTAGCTGAAGCATTAGTGAAGAGGCCGATCTCAGCAAATTCTGGAAAGATGACTCCTCCGATAGCAACAAGAATGCCTTTTTCTGACACCGGGATCCATGCAATTTCAGCATTGGCACGCCCGCGGACATTGGAAGGCAAGGATTTGTTCGTCCAGGTTTCAAATAACTGATTCGTCATATCCAGCGTTATCAACCTGTTGGCCTCGACGTTTGCATTGACCGTCTCGTTTGATGGAAGGTAGTAGAAGGGCCCAAAATCCGGTGCTCTGAGACCACCAAAGTATATGCCCAAGTTCTCCGATGGAATGCTTACTGCAGCACCATCTGTGATATATCTGGTTACTCCATCGGGTAAAGAACCTAGGATGAAGCCTGGCTCAAAGTTTTTTGGCGGCCCGGACTGGAACACCTGATAGGAAGCCACTGAATCAGCATCTGGGAGTGTGAAGCCAGACGTCTGAGCCAGAAGCCCTCCATACGTGAACCACTCGAAGTCGTTGGCAAACATGGCGCCGTCGAAATAGTTCGGCCCGATATTATTGGCATGTCCAGTACCACCCGAGGCCTTGGAGAAGGTGGTTAAGACATTGCTAATGTTATCTGTTGTATGGTACGGAGTGCTGAAGTTGAGCATGTAAACTAGTCCTTCGGGATTATCTACGAGGAATTGCTTAGTTTTTGACTCGCCATATATATAGTTTTTTCNTTTTTTTTGCAGTGATATCTAAAGCAAAGAGATATCCAATTTCCACTTACCATCTGCTACTGCTCCTCCAGGCGATCCATCAGCCATGCCCGGAATCCACCAGAGATTTCCTCCATCGATGTATAGGGTATCGCGAACGACGGCAGCTGTTATCTCAACCCAGTCAGCATGCAGTTATACAGAGACTAATTGACGGCGACGAGAGACCCAGGAGCCTCTAGAAAGATTATAGCTCTCCATCGTCCAGCAAAAACAATCCAATTCTCCAAGTCTCAACCAGCTCTGTCCATTTCCCACATATCGCAAATTCATACACATACTCNAAAAAAAAAAAAGGAAAACGCACCTCGAGGGTTTTGCCATTGACACATGGTCGCGTTCACCTGANCCAGGAATCCATCCGGAGGCCTGAGCCGCGCACAGGCGCGCGTAGAGGCCGGTCGCGGCCAGCAGTGGCAGCAGCAGCGACCGCATCGCGAAACAATAGATCTAAATGATCCCTTTCTCTTTATTCTACTGCTCGGTTTTTCACCTAGGGGCCAGAATTCGAAACACCCAAGAAGCAACACGACATAAAAAGAATGTATGCAGAAAGTTTAGAGAGTGGTAAGAGATGTCTCCTCCGCCTCCTCTTCACTTCTCTAGTGGATGCGACCGGGTAGCGGGCGGCAGGCGTGTGCTTTTTGCGTGTGTTTGGTGGGATGAGAGACAGAATGCGCAGAGTTCCTTGTACCCTTTTTGCCCTTATCCTTTCAATAATACGAAAGAGATAGGATCAGAGACAAGGGGACTACCGGTACAAGCAGAAAGAAGGAAGGTGAGAACCGTCAGCTTAAACGATTCAATCAGGAAGCTGCAAGTGAGGCGTGAGAGGGTAACACAGCTGGTGGTGGAATGGAAGGTGGATGGTGGTGGACAAAGCTGGTGGGTGGGTTCTGGGAGGTTGCATCGAAAGGCAATCATAGCCCCCCCAGAATGCACGACACAAGGCCCGCTGTTGCTTTTTTAGTTTCTGGGTACGAGGACGCATTATTCTTTCTTTCATTCACTCATTCGTATAGGATTACTGTACTACATGTACAAGCAGAGTGTCATGGAGACTCAAACGACTACTATACGAACTGTAGCTTCATGAACTCTCCACGAAAAAACGGCTGGAGAGGCTGGAGAGGCTTTGCCACTAACTTAGATGAGAGTCTGGAGATAAAAAGAGCTTCTAGGCATTGTCTTTGTTGACGTGCATGGTGGCCACAGACAAAGGGCGATGTCGAGAAGTACCAATCCAAGGTCGGTTGGCGGGTGCTATTTGGTGGAAGCCACAGAACACGACCACCGCGATCATTAGGAACTACCACTGATTCTCGTTAGATACCCTACTATTGAGCCTGAAAATTTGTCATTAATCTCTGATTGCAAATGAAGATTCAAATAATACCGGCGCTGCCGTGATGGACGGTGGGTAGTAAGCTGGTAGCAACAAGTCACTCATTCATTCATTCATTCATTCATTCATTCATTCTGTCAGACTGTCAGCACCGATTACCATCTTGCTCGGGCGCGTCCTCGGTCTTTTCTTCTGCGTGGTAGCTATTTTCTTTTTTTCTTGATTGGTGTTGCCTCCGACGGCTGAGAATACTGGACCTCCACGGTATCGGCCTTCGCTCTCTTAATCCGGAGCTTCGAACAGCCTTACCGTAGCAAAGTCGGAACATGTGTCCCCAGTGCCCCCCCAGGAGGCCATGCGGCCCAGACAGCTCGAAGCCTTTGGAGATAAATTTAGGTGCCTGGTGCCAAGGGCCAAATGCCTGGTTGTGCACGTGCATGCTCACATTGGATGCCTTGACTTGTGCCCATCCATCATCCCCAGGGGTCTAGAAGGAAGAGACTCGAGCTCCCCCCGGACCCTTGGGCAGGGAGATCACCGAGTGAGTGCCTTCATTCCAAATCCAATCCCTTCAGCCCTGTGCGCTAGCGAGCATTCGGACCTCCAGCACGCAACAACCATTTTCTCGAATGGAGTGCTCAAAGGAGCTGCCAGCCCCGCCAGCACTCACTCACCTCCACTGGTCGACTTCGCCTCTTCCTTTGCTGTTGAATCGTTGAATCGCAGCTGCTCAGCAACAGGAGGAAGTTCGGAGCACAGCATGTTTAAATACGAGCGATGGCTTGTTTCACAGTGAATCCACTGGCTCCTCTGCTGGAGCTAGATCTCATCCGTCCGGATCGTTGGGAATCGCTGGAAATCTACATTGCTGCGGGATAGACCGTCGCGACCGTCAACTGATCGTACTGTAAATCCACCAGGTCCAAGCCACGCTCGCCTTTGTTCTACGCAAGCAGACGATAACCGTACAGTACTGTGGTACCGACCGGCTGACTGTGTAAGTTTAGAACGGGCGATCAGCGATGACAGTTCGCACCACGGCTCTGACCGTCACGACCGGTCCCAAGCATTGGATGGACCCTTCAGNTTTTTTTTTTTTTACTGGATTCAGCAGTTGACGCTCGGACTCCTCTCTTTGCTGGCAGCTTCAGCCCGTCCGTCGGTGCTGGGGACTCTAGCTCGGTACGCTAGGCCGGGTCAAGCGAACGATTCGACTGTGCCACGCGTGGCCGCATCTGTTTTTAGCCACACCGGGCGGGGTTCCCAGCATTCGGGCCTGTCAGGCTGTCAGGCTGGCCCAACCAGGAAGGTGGAGCGATGTGCTTGGCCCTATCGAAATCACGAGACATTTTTAGACATTGATGAACAATCCTCCTCCACTTCCGTCGCAAAGGTCTTGGTGGTATTGGAGGAGCACCAGTCGTAATCACCAGCCGGATTCTTGCACTAGAACAGAGCGATACAGTCAGCATGGCGAACCCAATGATTACAAGCGTGCGACCGTGCGATAACAATACTACAGTACTGTAGAGTAATGGAACAGAGCGATGGCACCACTGCAAAATGAAGAAGAAGAAAAGGATTTCTGTGGTGACAGAACATTGAAGACCGGTAAAAGACAGGCGGCCGAGGTCTGTCGTCCGAAAAAGCAGTTGACCTAGGGTACCCCCGGGAGAGGGGCTTACTGGATGCGGCTTCGCTCGAGGACCAAGGCCGCGGCTAGCGTGCGGCCTGACTAGCTCGACTAGCTCCAGCCAACGACAGCCGGACAGCGAATCGCAAAGGTTGAGCTGCGAGAGCTGGCATGTCCATCAACCACCACCATCATCACGCAACATTTCCACGAATGAGAGCGAGCGAGCGCAAAAGGGAAGTAAGTAATTACGGTATGGAAGTGTGGAAGCAAAAGGCCCCCTCCTCGGACTTGGGCACTTGTTTGGCCGCTTGTCTTTGGGAAGATGAGGACGAGGTGGACGTGAGGAATCTTTCTTCCTCGACTGGTGGCCTTTGGGCAAAACACGTCTAGCAAACTTAAACACCCAAAGCTACTGCCGAAATCTGCTAGTCGTTGAAAATTAGACAATTCCCAAATACTACTATGCGTACGTTAAGGTACAGTACGTAATTACTGTACAACAGACGGTCTTTTCCCAAGTTCACAGTAGTCAAGGTCGCATTCTGCTGGCTCCACCTGTTGGAAAAGACCTGGCCCGCCACGTTCTCATCCATGGCTTAAGACACACAGCAGCTCCCGTAGCTGGCTTCGCTGCCGTCGACGCCCCGGTACCAGGTACGAAGTACAAGCAAATCTAATTTTTCTTCGACGTCGCATTGCCCCTGAAAACTAGGCTTGCATGAAAGGACGGTGGGTGGGTAAACAAAACAACAATGCGAAAAATGATGAGGCTCTGCGTGAAGAGACGAGGACACCAAAAGCATAATTACCACCCCACCTATCCATTGCTTTGCCGCAATGGTCTGCCTTGGGAAGGTTAGCTCCTCCGGTTTACCATAAGTCCTTTTTTACAGCATCATAACTCGAATGATGCACTGGAACCACGACCACTCAGAGTGTATGATGACCCAGTCAATGCTGTCATATATTCGGGAACTTTCTCCGCTTTCTACAGCATCGAGATTCGTACGCCTTATCCTTGACGTACAGGACATAGGCGCATTGCACTGGACAGCCAACATCCTGTACCCTATTGTACAGTACCTGTTTTTGGGAGTATCCAGTCTAGATACCACATGCTTACCTCGTAACTAACCGATCAGGTACCGTGCAGAATTTCCGCAGTTACATCGAAGCACAGTTATTAATCTCCAGCGTGAGACTACCAGGAATAGAACTCTAATTATCCTCCACGGGATTTTAGTAAGCACCAGGCTGTCCGAAAGATACTGTACAGTACAACAAGGGCCCAACCTACGCGTAATCATTCTTCTTAAACCAAAGCTCACTCGCTTAACCACTCACTACCCCATGGAATCCAGTCTGCATGGCATGGCTGCTGGTTGGCCGGCTCCCACCTCATGCCTCCCTGCTGTGCTACCTACTGGAGTACAGATCCACCGGATAGTTTCTTTCAGACGACAGGGACTTTAAATTACCAAATCTAATTACAGTACAGTTGGATGGGAGCACATCGGGCGAACGCTGCCGATCCATCGAAGTCTCCTCGTCCAAAGGTAGAAAATACACACTGGAATTAAACGTTGCCTCGAGCTGCAAGTTATCGGGAATGCTTGCGGTGACTGCTCGGCAGCCATCAGCAACAACGTACACGCACCCCCCAAGTCCTGTAAACTTTGCCGTAAAAGGATCGTGGATAAAGGTGTGGACGGCAGCTTTGCCCCCTGCTTGCTGATGAGCCACCCATGGCACCCAACCTTTCGTGTGTGGAGTCACGTACCTTTTGCTTTCTTTTCGTACAGACATGAGAGAGCCCTCTTCAGCCTTGGCTGCGGAGCTGCGCGGCCTACTCACACCCTGGGGCTAGCTCTAGAGTGGCGGTCGGCGTGGGCCCAGCAGACCCGACATATTACAGTCCAGGCACACCATATTTACCTTGCGCGACGGCATTCCTTTCGTTGCTTGGTTTCTGTAGTTGTTGTTGGAGAAATACATCGCCATCGCCATCGCCGTCGTTGTCGTTGTCGTTGTCCTTCATCGTAGCTGTTGTTAATCAACGTCGTTCTTCGACCCCACCCTCGCTCGCTCTGCCAGCTTTTGTGGATTGCAGCAGCCAGCTGTATCTCGACACCATCGTTCGGCCGTGTTGCCAATTTGTCAATTGAGCTCTAGCAAGAGAGCCAGAAAGAAGAGAAGGAGAAGAAGAAGAAGAAGAAGAAAAGGACAGTTGAAAGACAGGAGGAAATAGTTTCGCCATGGTTCTTCGGCCTTTATTTTGGGCGGCGGTGGTTGGATGTGTAGCTGTGGTGCAGGCTCAGAATACGACAGTTGCAGCGGGGAGCTTGATTTCACCAGATCATCGACCAGGAGGAGGCGGTGGTGGTGATAATTGTGAACGGTGTCCCCAGAAAACTGTAACCGAGTATTGCACGGAGACGGAGACGATCACTAAAGAGTAAGTTGGATTTTTTTTAAAATTCNTTTTTTTTATAAATTAAAACCAATATCAACTGCGCGAATTGAATTGGAGTTCTTTGCTAATCATTTCATTCTTAGTCACTACAAAACAATCACTAAATAGTAAGTAATAATATCTTAAAACATCCTTCAAGCCACTTCGTAAGCAGAAACAGCTTACACCATGCGTCTAGCAAACCAACTTATGTCACTATCACTGATACTGATACCGTGACGTGCACTGTCACGGATAATGTGACCATCACAATCGCTACTCCAACGACCGTTGACGAGACCATCACAGACACTGCAACTGCAACTGTAACGCTCACGCCTAGTGTAGTAGACGTCTCCATCACCGTCTATGAGACTGTGACGCAGAACTACACTACCACCACTACGGATGTTATAACACAGAACTTCACGACTACGACTACTGAGACGGATAGCTTCACTGCGAACATCACACTTACAGCTACAGATACCGTCACCCAAAATGTCACGGTTACGGAGACAGTGGCCACGCCATCGGAAGTTGATGTGACTATCACTGATACTGTGACGGATACCATTGCTACTCCTTCAGAAGTTGATGTTACTATCACGGCTACGGTGACTGACACCATCGCCACACCTTCTGAAGTCGATGTGACTATTACGGATACAGTTACAGCAATTTCTGACATCAATGTGACCATCACGGATACTGTGACAGCAACCTCGGATGTCAATGTGACCGTCACAGATACTGTGACGGATACAATTGCCACTCCTTCGGAGGTTGATGTTACTATCACAGATACAGTGACAGCGACTTCTGATCTGACTATTACAGATACAGTAACTGCAACCTCTGATATCAACGTGACGGTAACTGCAACTTCTGATATTGACGTGACTGTAACAGCAATCTCTGATATCACTATTACTGATACCGTGACTGACACAATCGCCACTCCTTCAGAGGTTGATGTCACAGTTACAGCTACAGCGACGGCGATTTCTGATGTGACTATTACAGATACTGTGACTGATACAATCGCTACGCCTTCGGAGGTTGATGTCACAGTTACCGCTACAGCTACAGTTACGGATACTATAGCCACGCCTTCAGACATTGATATTACGGTGACGGAAACCATTGCTACTCCTTCAGAGGTGGATGTAACAATCACAGCAACGGAAACGGACACAGTTACAAATACCATAGCTACTCCATCGGAAGTTGATGTCACAGTCACAGCAACGGAAACGGACACAGTCACAAATACCATAGCTACTCCATCGGAAGCTGATGTCACAGTCACAGCAACGGAAACAGATACAGTCACAAATACAGTGGCTACTCCTTCTGAGGTTGATGTGACTGTTACAGCCACGGCAACCGAGACAATTGCTACTCCATCTGAGGTTGACGTTACTATCACAGATACAGTCACAAACACTATAGCCACACCATCTGAAGTTGATGTCACTATAACAGACACAGCAACTAAGACGATTGCTACTCCATCTGAGGTTGACGTTACTATCACAGATACAGTCACAAACACTATAGCCACCCCATCTGAAGTTGATGTCACTATCACAGACACAGCAACTGAGACGATTGCTACTCCATCTGATATTACCATCACAGAAACCGTAGCTACACCTTCAGAGGTCGATGTCACGGTTACGGCGACTGTAGTCACTGTGTCTGATGTTGTAGTCACTACAACCACAACAGTTATACGTAAGTAGATCGCCAAGTTCCTTGTGCAGTTTAAAGATGCTAACCAAGTATTAGTCCCAGGAACTACAGTCACAACTGAAATTTCAGGGGCTCGGACAACAGTTACGATTCCGCCAACTACCATAACACAAGTTACGACTGTGACGGCTCCAGGATCTGTCACTACCCTTCCAGGAACAACCGTTACTGTTGACGTTGTGAGAGGCTGCCCTGCACCCACTAATACCGCTCCAGTTACCCCACAAGCAACTGGTGAGGATGCTACATGGGGATGTTCTCCAGGATTTGTCTGTAGCCCCCCTAAACCGGGCGATTGTGATGTTGCTGCGAACCCACCGAGCGAAGATTATCTCTGTGACGCACGATTCTGTATCCCAGCTCCTGCTTTCACTCCTGTGGAATGGCCGGATAACAAGACTACTTTCTACCCACCAACTGACGGCTATTTCAACCTGAACCCGAATGCATTTGGTCTGAGTGTAGGTATCTTCACTGAAGAGACCGTTGTGGAAGTCATTCATGGCAAGAAAAAGACCATCACAACTGGCAACTGGGCGTCACAGACCTCCTTGACACACTTTAACCCATCAGCCGCGGCAACTGCAATAGTCGAAAGAGCCCTGCCGGCTCGTCAACTTTCTAAGAGAGATAATACTGTGGTCCCGGCTGTCTGCTTCGCTTCTTGCAACAATGGCTTCGTCGAAGCCCAAAGAGTAGGCAAATCCCCAGCTCTCTGCGCTCCAGGTTCAGCCTTTGAAGCCGATCTCGCAGCTTGCCAAGCTTGTGTTGCAGCCCATGGGGACACAACCAAAGTTAGCCTACAGACTTATGTCAGCCCGCAGTTTGCTCAGTTCATCAACTTCTGTAATGCTCAGAACCCACAGAGTGAGATTGCTTCATCGACAAGTGTTCCCACTGTCACAAGCACATTGCCAGCTAGCACTCCGGTTATTACGAGCACGGATGTCATTACTCCTCAACCAATCTCTTCCACCAAAGTAGTCGTCGTTTCGAGTACGGCGTCGACACCTGTTGTAAGTGTAACTGTCACGAGCACCCAAGAGCCAGCAAGCATCAGTAGTCCTCCAACTTCATCTTCAGTTGAATCAACTTCAAGCTCGACTGCTCCTCCTCCAAGCTCAAGTGCACCTCCAAGCTCCAGCCCACCTCCTCCGACCTCAAGCGCACCTCCAAGTTCAAGCACGCCTACTCCCAGCTCGAGCGCGCCTACTACTAGCTCATCTGCTCCAAGCCCCAGCACACCTACTGCTACACCAAGTGCACCTACTCAAACCCCTAGCAGCTTCTCAACTGCAACCTCTTTGGTAGGAGGCGTAGCATCAACTGCTAGTACATCTTCGTCCACTGTTAGCACCTCATCTTCGTCTACCCCAATATCCACCCCCTCGACGAACGCAACAAGCACTGCACCACCTCAACCGACTTTCACCTTGAACGGAGCAGGCAATCTCCAACCTTCATCGTCTTCGTTCATCGTGGCGTTAGTCTCGCTCCTCGCAGCCCTCCACATCCTCATCTAATCTAATCTAAACCTTCATCTTTTGAACCGCCACCCTTCAAAAGAAAAATCCTTTTATAATTCTTCCAGCAAGCTTCTTTTCATGCATTCCATTATCTTAATGACTTTTTAACGATTGCATGAGCTACGGTCCTTCCCGATGATATAATTTTAGGCATATTTATGAACTCAACTTCTTTCTGCTGCATGTTGCATTTGGAAGGGGTTTTTTTAATTGGGCATATATTCTATTTTGGTTTGGGGTTAGCATTGGAAAAGATACTTCCNTTTTTTGGTTATTGATACCCTCACGCTCCTTTATGATTCAACGATGGTGATGGACCATGCAGCATAGCGAGTTTTTGGATTTCAGATTTGGAGATGGAAGGCCTTTGGTTTCGTGAGATGGGAGCACATTTTTTTTGATACAAGGGGAGAAAAGAGTTGGTTTGGTGAATTGATACTAGGCGGAGAGGTAAAATTGCGGTGGGTATAAGCCGGATAAGCTTATGCACGAAGGAAACGACGGAAGATGATTGCGTAGTTGAAGTATATAAACGCCATATAATATACCCCGTTGAGATGGCTTAACTTTTGATATGAAAAGAAAGTATTTTAAAATATGCAGTTATAGCTCTTGTGAATTGTCTTGATTGTGCTCCTCTTTCCCTGGTTTGGTTTATCTCGGGATATGGGTTGCTCATGTGGAAATTCGCCGGCGGAGTTCTAAATCCAATGTAAAAAAAAGGCGGATACACCTAAGAAAGATGAAGTTCATATACCGGGTTATATTGGATCTACTTTCTTTGCTCTTCGCATAAAAAAAATGGATACCCAAAAAGCAAACCGAAGAGAGGTAATAACATATCTAATTCATACAAAAAAGAGGCAGGGTGTTGGGCCTGGCCTCCTCTCCTTTTCTGTTTTCTCTCCTTCTCGAAGCCCCATGTTAACGTTAATGCAAATGGGAAAATAATTAAAGTTTGAATTTACAACTTCGCTCCACCAACAATCAGCGAGTTACCATTCTTAATCCACTTAACCGCATCACCAACCAACTCATCAACCACCGCCTTAGCAGACTTCTTCTCATTGACAACAGCACTCGCCTTGCCCATCAAGAACGGCCGCGCGTTGTCCATCATCTCGTCCGTGATATCATCGCCCAGCGTCTCGAAGTCGTGCTCTACGGGAATAACTCCCTTGCTAGTCAACTCCTTGATCTCCTGTGCACGGTTCTCCTCCCAGTTCTTGATATACTCGTTGGTGCGTACGCGGAGTGGACGGCCGGTGAAGATGATTGTTCGGACGTTGTCGTCGAAGCCAGCGGTGCGGACAGCTTCTTGGTGGGCTTGAGGAGCGCCAGCCTCATCGGTCAGGATGAAGCGCGTGCCGACCCAGACAGCGGAGGCGCCCATCATTAGAGCTGCGGCGACGGTTTGGCCGTTGTAGATACCTCCTGCGGCGATGACTTGCACAGGTTGGCCGGTCATGGGGGAGGTATAGCCCTTGACGAGACTGACGCAAGCTGGGATGAGGACAGTTGTGGGAACATCTCCCGTGTGGCCACCACCCTCACCACCTTGAGCGCAGATGATATCAACACCGAGTTCGAGGCACTTCTTGGCGTGCTTTGGGTGTCCGATCATATTCATGTAGAGGATGCCAGCCTTGTGGAGTCGCTCGACGACAGGCTTTGGTGGGACACCGACGGCAGAAACGAAGAGCTTCGCACCGCTCTCAATGATGATATCAACGAGCTCGTTCAGCTTTCCCTTGGTGTAGTCGTAGCTACGTGTCACATTCAAGTCAGCCGCTGGGAGAGATTTATGTATGTGGCATGGCCGGAAAAAGGCTTACTTTGTTTTCCTGGCACTTCCACCGACTTGTGGTAAGAGGAGATCAACACCAAATGGCGCATTCTTGTCGTTGAGATATGACTTCAACTCTGCGATCTGCTCGCGCAGCATATCTGGGGTATAGCCGACACCTCCAATGACACCAAGACCTCCGGCATTGGTTACGGCTGCAGCGAGTTTCGGACCGGCAGCAACGTTCATGCCAGCCAGGAGGACGGGATGGTTGATCTTGAGAAGATCCGTGATCTTTGTTCGGAGTTGTTCTGGCGAGCATGGTTAGTTCTGGAGTGTTTGACTTTGGTGAGTAAATAGTAGCATGTGAAAGAGCGCTTACGAGGTGAGGCCATTGTGAAGATCTGACGATGGAGAAAGTAGAGATGAGAATTAACTAGATCAATGGCAGAAGCAGTGGCAGAGAATATCAACCAGTTTGCAGAAAGGAAGGCTACAGATATGAAGAGTCTGGGGATATGGTGGGTGGAGGTGAAGGAGAGAAAGGANTTTATGGGGGAGTTTGTTGTGAGGGGGACGCTTCTCGGCCCCGGGTTTGCTGGGCTGGGGAAATAAATGCCTCGGTCCAACTTGTTTCTAACTTAAGTTACCTGCAGTTACAAAGTTAATTATTTAAGTCAGCCTGCGCTGGAACGATTACTAATAGATTAATACGGCACTTCGTACGCAAGTGCAGCACGACCAGATAACTAATAATTAATTACTGCTCGTAAAGCTGAACATACGATTGAGACCACCAGTTGCTGACATCGTAAGAACCTTAGTTTTTTCTCCCTCAAGACATCGATCAGGGCTGCTGTCTTATTGAAGCCTTGCGTTTAAGGCTGTCACATTTTTCGGAGTTAAGATGCCAAATTGACGTCGAAGTCATTTTCATGTGGCAAATGCAATCCGAGTACTCACGTTTAAGTTCCAGCTTTCCTTCATGAGGGGTATCCGCTTCGTCAATACTGTCAGGAGGGGAACCTCGGTGCCCAGATATGTTGTCTTCGTTCGGACAGTGGAAGCTCCTAGCTCATGCTGCTCAATGCCACTTGCGAGGAAATATAGCTCATCTCATAGGCGCATGAGCCCGGCCAACTCGACCCCCTGGTCTCGGTATAGTCTCGACACTGGATCCCCATCTGGGTCAAATAAGCACAATGAACCGTTTACGCTTCCAAAGAAGGCTCCCAAGAAGAGATCGGCTTACATTGCCCTGGGGAGTAACCTTGGCGATCGAGTATCAATGATTGAGAGGGCCTGTAAAGAAATGGAGGCCAAAGGGATCCGGATCAAGAGGACCAGTAGTCTTTGGGAAACAGAGCCAATGTATGTTCTAGATCAGGCACCTTTTCTAAACGGTGCTTGTGAGGTATGTTGTACAAAAAGGCATATTGTCTTATATAAAGATTAATCTCATATCTTTCTAGGTAGAGACCTTCCTGGAACCCCTGGAGCTCTTAGATGAGCTGCAAGGCATAGAAAATGCCATGGGCAGGAAGAAGGTCATTGATAAGGGCCCTAGGAATATCGACCTCGATATCCTGCTTTATGAGGATCAAGTTGTAGACAATGTGAGGCTCAAGATTCCTCATCCTCTGATGTGTGAGCGTGAGTTTGTACTTCGCCCATTAGCTGAGTAAGTTGAAGCTCTCATCTTAAAACCCTTTATGTGAGAGTCCCGTTATGCTAAGCATCAATAGACTCATTCCATCAAGACCTTTAAATCAAGCGAACCCCTGGACACTCACTCAAGACTACCTCAACGCCCTACCACCCTCATCATCGCCCATGTCCACCATCGCCCCTTTACGATCAGACACCCCCTTTATCCACGCTCTCGCAGCAACTCGTAGTACGCAGGTTATGGCCATCCTAAATGTCACCCCTGACTCCTTCTCTGACGGCGGCCTCCACTCCCACCAAACTCTCCCTAACGTGGTTCAAAGTTTCATCACCTCTGGTGCTACGATTCTCGATATCGGCGGACAATCCTCAGCCCCATACACCCCTGACATTACTGCCGAAGAAGAAATCGCCCGTGTCGTCCCAGCCATAACCGCAATTCGCAGTATGGACATAGCAAAAAACATCCCTATCAGCATCGACACCTACCGTGCCTCCGTCGCCGAGGCTGCCATCAACGCAGGAGCAGATATCATAAACGATATCTCATCCGGCCAGCTCGACCCCGACATGCTATCAACTGTCGCCAGACTGAATAAAACAATATGTTTAATGCACATGCGAGGCACCCCAGCCACAATGCCCAAGCTTACCGATTACTCTCCCGACGGCCTCATCCCAACCATAGCATCCGAGCTTCTCGAGCGCATCTCCGAAGCCGAACAGGCCGGGATCCGCAGGTGGAGAATCATCCTCGACCCAGGAGTCGGTTTTGCGAAGAACCAAAGCCAGAATCTTGAGATCCTGAGACGGCTAGATGAGTTGCGCTCTTGGCCTGGTCTAGAGGGACTGCCCTGGCTGGTAGGAACTAGTAGGAAGGGGTTCATTGGCCGAATAACTGGCGTCGAGGACCCATCTAAGAGAGGATATGGAACTGCTGCAACAGTAGCCGCTGCAGTCCAGGGCGGCGCCGATATTGTTCGGGTGCATGATGTAGGGGAAATGAAACAGGTTGTTAATGTTAGCGATGCCATTTGGAGGGTCTAGTTAAATTGGGGTAAACCAATATTTATGGGTGTATTAGTAGCATGTATGGGTATGAATACTACGAGTATGAGTATGAGTATGTAGATGTATATAGATCATCAATCACAATAAAGTAACATACATAATAAATATTCGTTGCTATGACTCGATTCTTGGAGCCTTGATATTAAGGCATTTTAGGGGTCCAAGGCTCCTCGCCTACCGCCTGACAATCACTCTTTAACCTTCGTCATTGAACGAGCTTCCTCTTCACTCTCCACAATCTAGGCATCACTGTCCACCAGATCTCCTCCATGCCAAAGAAACGATTTCAAGCACAATACTCAAAACCACAAAGCACTGTACATCCATCTCTGGCTTCTGGACCCTCTGCATCATTTCGTAAATACCCCGCTACCCCCACTATGCAGCGACAGTTATTAGCTGCTAACACTTTCTCAGAAAATAATGCAGCCCCATCAGTAAACGATCTTATTTCAAATCTCCGGAGTTCCCAGCTTTCTCCTGATAATCAACGACCGGCATCAACTGTTATAACCCCAACTCTCCCCCCGGCCCTTCGCCAGCTACTTGCTCACCCCGAAACGCCTGCACCTACGCCAAGGGCACGAAATCGCCGCTTTGATGAGAATGGACGACGTCTACCATCTGGACCACCCGCTCCCCGGAGTTGGCTTTCAGGATCTCGTCATGCTCCCGAATCGATGAAAACGTATACCGCCGACCGTCTCTACCCTCATGATGTCGAACATCTGCCTGGTCTCGCGGATTCAGATGGTGGGGAAATGGGCTTGCGAGATATGTGCTTAAGACAGATGGCTCGAAATTGGGATTTTATCAAGGTGTACGAGATTAATAATCTCGCTGATATGCCAACCAGTCTGAGAATACGACTGATGAGCTATATTGCTGTATATGGACCAGAAGAAGGGATTGGGCTTGATGGGTTGAAGAGCTTACTCATGGTTCCACTTGAAGGTGACCAGGAGGCAGAGCTTGAGTACCGGAATCTCGGGGAGAGAAATTACGAATTTTACCGTCTAGATCTGTCGGGCTCCGTCGGCCGTTCAATTTCATTTAAACAATTAGGTGAATTGGTACGGCAAGAAAAGACAGCGGGAGCGGATGATACGACTGAATCCTGGGATGAGAGTATATCGAGGTCCTTAAATGCACCCATTCCTCATCTAACACACTTATCATTATCACACCCGCCACCAAATATTTCCTGGACTAAATTCCTAGCTTTCTCAAAGCTAGTTCCAACTCTTACACACCTGTCTCTTGCATATTGGCCACCCCCAAGTCTGACCCCAAATTCTATAACAGCGGTAATGAGCCCCCGAAACGGCATGAGTATTCAATACGGAGGTACTTCTTTTTATTCATTTAGTCTTGACAACGATTTTACGGAAGCAGCATCGATATTAAAACGTTTAGCTACAGCTCTCTACGGGTTAGTATATTTGGACTTAGATGCATGCTGCGAATGGGCGCCAGCATTGCGACAATTTACAGTAAATTCACCCCTGGGTATTGACTGGAGAGCCCAATGGCCATTGCTGAGAACCATCACTTTGCGCAGTGGATGGGAACTTGAATCTGATTCCTCACTTCGAGATATACTGAGTGTTCGAAAAGCTTTTGTTCAGGCAGCTGCCACGCAGAACTATCTTAGGCAGCAGAGACATTCACAGCAATGGATCGATGTGGTGAAAGAAGATCTGGAGGCAAAATATTTTCATCTTTGGAGGAGCGATGAGGATTTTGCTAAACGAAGAGCTATGGGGTTCCCTAGCACCACCTCTTTACGTTCAGTCAGGACAAATTGGCAGGATATTGACGCAGAAGTGGCTGCGATGATAGAGATGAATACCTAGGATTAGTGAGAGTGCTAGGGCAGTTTTACGATAGAGTGAATACAAATAATGCATTTGATGACGACAAAATATCATTTAGTTCAGTACCTCTCTCCTCTCTCTGGTTTGAATACTTCGTTAGTATTTTATATTTTTGGGTATTCTTGGCAAAAGGTAAAAGATGCAATTTCCATTTTATCTGGGAGTAGTCGAAGGGTTTTTAATCATAGCTTTTGGATACAAGATTCTCTAACTTGAATCTCTGAGATTGCAAGAAGTCTCAAAACTTCCTACTGGGAAAATAATGATGACCAGGGTTTCAAAGCCACAAATATGATAAATCATCAAAAGTTAAGTAGCAAATTTCAAAATAAAACCTCTCTCTGCATTCCTATCTACTAGTATCGGATTTTATAGTAGCCTAGTCCTATCCTATACTATCCTACACTTTATTCAAACTCTCAAAGCCCAAGGTGCTAAATCCAATATTTATCCTATTCCATTTACCCATCCTTTTTATCCCATATCCAATCCAACTCCTTCCCAAGAAACCGCGCACAATAGAAAAATGTTACAAACAAACACAGTCACACACACAGAGAGACACAGATAGAACATATCTGCATTCTTCTTCCTTCGTCCGATTTTGCTAATCCTTACTCACGGCCAAATTCTAATCCACTCCACCCTTCTCTTACTTCCCGCCATCCACTCAACTCAACTCACGCTGCTACATTTCGCTACCACCCATCACTCCTACATCCTAAAAAAACAAAAAATAAAACCCATCAGAATATCCAACATCCAGATAACCCGTCCATCCCATCTCATCTTATTGATTCATGAAATTCATCCACTTTTTTTTCAAAATTTCCAATTTCACCCTTTCTCACACAAAATTTCCCCTTTACCCTTACTCATAAAGCCCCCTTGAAAAGGAAATAAAACATTTTCTTTCCACTTCTTTGCTTTCGTTTCTCAAATCCAAATTAGTGCTTAAAGAGAGGTCATAAGATAAAAAATCCATCCTATACTTGCAACAAACAAGCAAACACACAAAAAACGAAGAGTATAGCATCAGAGCNAAAAAAAGCACCGATCTTAAAAATGATAGAAGACGCAGATAGAAGGATTAAAAAAACCGTATATCATAAATCTCAATCCAATCCGACATGTTCTTTTTTGTAAAAAGAAATAGTCAAATCATGAGAAGAGAAAAGTTTTTGCAGAAAATAGCAAGAAATCTTTTTAACTTAATTAATAAGTCGTAGTAGTAATAATAAAATAAATAAATAAATAAAAATAAGAAGTCCCAATAACGACACACTACTCATCACACACACATATAGATCCGTATCTCACTTTTTAGCCCCTCGTACAGCGCAAACAGCACATCGAAACAACTACAGCATCGGAAGAAAAAGTCATATGCATAAATAAACCCAGCTCATACCAACATAATAATATAGTCCCCAACAAAAACATTCAACAAGTGGTATCCTTATCGTATACTGATGAAAAATTCCCATGTCCCTTTCCCTGTTCCTTTCCCNAAAAAAGTCAAAAGAAAAAATGAAGATTTAAAAAAGAAGTTTCCCCAGAGCAAGCCCCCTTTTTTTCTGTGACTGCTCAACAAAAGTCCTATATTCCTAGCGCCATATCCAAGTGATTCCGTGATTCCCCTATTCCTAGGCAAACTAGTTCGAGAAAAGAAAAGAAATATGCCAGTAAGAAAAAGAAGATAGGCCGGAGATATGAAATGACGGAGATGACGGAAGGCCTAGGGTTTTTGATGTGATTGAACACAGCCGTTAAACGTATTTTCGTGAGCCATTCTAACAGGTTGGAGGACATTGTGGTTGAATGCAATGCCGATAACGTAAAAACAAAATACTCATCCAATCCAATCAGTATGGGAAATCAGATATTCAACTCTTGCTGATGAATCAAAGTCGTAGGAAAATATCCCTTTGTCTCTGACGTTCCTTCCCATCTACCACATATCCTGCCTAAACTATCTTGTCCACTCGTCAAACTCGGCAACATATATCCACTCGAATACTCTGATTTCACTTTGATTTCGGAAGAAGTCGGAGGCGTAGGCGTGTATCTTGCTTCGTGTCCTTCATAAATGGCTGATGGGTAGTAACTGTATCCCGGAGTTTCTACAATACCTTTCACCTCTTCCGCAGACAGTACGGGTTCCATCGGGATCTGTAAAGGTGCAGAACTGGGGCGGTAGTGGTGTGCGTGACCGCCGTAAGAACTTCCATAACCTTGAGAGGGCAGGATGGATGATGTACCAGACATGTTGACATCGCCTGTTAATCGTGACGAGCCTCCAGTTGGGTATGAGCCACCACCACCGGCGCCTCCCGGGCCTGTAGTTGCGTTACTAGCCCGTCGTTCGCTTTGATAATGGCCTGGTGATCTGCCACGCACGACCATGGGTGCTGACATTCGTGTTGCTACCTTCACCCAACGTTCAGGCTGGTGCTGTCCGAGATCTGCAAATAGCTCGACTAGGAGGTGATAGTATTGTTGCGCTGCTCTTCTCTTGCCATTATTTGCAGTGGCGCACTTGAATTGTATACGTTCAAATGTCGCCTCTAATTGCGGCTGATTGGGGGGAGCTCCGAAGCCCTGGTCATAGAGCCCTCGAGATGCGCTCCCAAGCCCATTGTCACCTCCATATAAAGTCTGGTGCGGCCGTGGCTGGACTGGTATTCGCGGTGGCTTGTCCTGTGGGCCCTTGTCTCTCTTAGGAGTGTGTTGGACGAGGTCGATGGGCTTTCCATCAATGCCATCTACCACCGCAGCAATACAGAGAGCCCAACCATAGACTGGAGCTGATCCGTGATTCTGCATCAGATGTATTGGCACATTATTCTGGACATTCGGATGCAGCGTAAAGGAGCAGTTCAGCGAGAAGTAATTCCTTCTGTAGCAAGTCCAGTCATTATCTGCCAGGAAAAAACCTTTGTCGATCTTTCCAAATATTTCGGGTCTGACAACCTGGCCGTCCGAAGTTTGTAGTTGATGTAGTAATTCGGTTGGGTTTAGTGGAGGGCTGCCTTCAAGCTGCGAATGCTCCATGCTTGCTGGAGTTGTGAAGCCACCACTCGATGATGGAGATAACGGAACACTTCTGATGCTGGTAGATGTCGGGGGCGATCTTGATGGAAGCTCAGATGTTCGTCTCAAATTAGTTCCGTAATGGTCTCGAGGATTGAGGGATGATCCTGGGTTTGGCAGAGCCTGACGGGATGACGGCGCCATTCCAATTGATCCCTCTCTTTGTATGAAATGTTAGTAGATTCTTTTTTGTTATTTATATTTTATGTTTACGAAAACAGGGATAGAGGAAAAAAGAGAGAGAATTTGAGTCTGCATATATCCAATCTCAACTTACAGAGGATTTAACCCTGGTTTACGATCGGGTAGAGAAGAATATGAGGTGTTTTGAGGATAATAGGAGGTCGGGTTGGTCGAATACGTGGAACTCAAACTCGTCGGGTACAGGTTCGAATATGAGGAATAGGGTAAGCCAGGGTTTGACGGAGGTTGTGAAGTTTGCCCAGTAGAATATACAGGATTATTATGATGGACGCCGGAGTCCGACCTGAATCTAAAGAAAACGGTGACCTATCAGTTCTACTTGTTGTGCAGTAAATTATATATCATGACCTATCCTGATTCAACGGTATGTACCTCAACTTGTCTCAAAGCCACTTGGCTCACGTGTGTAGGACAGAATAATGCACAAGGTGGGACGAAAAGAGGCGAATAACTGCCGCGTGATACCCGTCTCGGTGGTGTTCGCGGAGGTTGATCAATGGTAAGCAGCACATTGTGTAATGCAGGAGCAATGTAAAACAGCTGGAAAGTCGTGGCACATCCACGGCTTCAAAAGCTATGCGAAATGCAATTAAAGCAGACCAAAAATGCTGACTGCAGCAACAGCCAAGCAGCAGCGGGTGTGCCTGTTCCTGAAGCCGTTTTTTGTTGGGCACAGGCGCGGGAAAACAAAAGGGAAAACACCCAACCGGAGGACGATGAGGTAGTGGTTGGTGGTGTTGGTGGTGGTATTGACTTACCGTAAATCATCAGTGGTTGGAACCGTCATATATCGCAAACCCATATCCGAATTCAGCGAAGGAGGGTGGATAAAGTCCTGCTTGGAAGAGCTGTCAGGCCCAGTGTGTGGCTCGATGCCAGTGTAAGCGACTGGATCTTGGAGATTACCAGTTTGCGAGAGCATGAAGTTCTTGAGGGTCAGATTTGACGGGGTAAAAGCTGAAGGAGTAGGTTGTTAGTGATTGCAAGCATCGCGGGGTGAGTTTGAAGATTCAGAGGTAGATGTTCTTATAGAGAAGGTAATTAGAGTTAAAAAGCACAGATCGGGGGAAAAAGCAAGAGTTGAGGAAGACCAAGGAAGGGGGATTGCAGAAATGGAAGAAGCACTCCGTCATTGGACTCGGGTGTCACCATAAGGTGTTCACCAGTGGATCCTTGCTCGCTGTTTCGGCCACAGCATCTGCTCTCACCCACCCTTCTGGCAGGGCTGAGTATCCTCGTCGCCGTGGTCATCGGGTGTCGTGCTGTCGCTGACAAAGATCTGCATCTCTGGTCGGACATGACTCAAACCACCAGACAACCGCGAAACCGCAGGAGACTCGGATCTATTATTGCTGAGAGGTCTGTTGCGTTGCAGCAGAAGCTAAACTGTTGCCACCACTACTAACGGGGGGGTATGAAAATGCAAGTCCGTATAGATGTATGTGTAAATATATACACATATGCATAGATATAGATATATAGACATATAAATATAGCTTGTTCGGGGGCTTTGCATTCTAGAAGTGCCTGGAATATATGAAGAGAACCTTGACAGAGACTGCTTGTATCTAGCCATGGTTTTATCTCGAATAAAGCAGAGTAGAGTAGAGCAGAGTAGAGCAAAGTAGTGATAGCGATGATAGACGTGGTCAAAAGACAAGACGAGAAAACAGGACGATGGATGGGGGAGAGAGTCTTCTTCTCACCTTGATTCATTTGCAGCCCAACACAGTCAAATTATTAACTGACCCTGCCCCCAAATGCCTCTTCTCACGGTCGCTTTGAGATAATGGTCGAGATTAGATGTGAATAGTCGTCGATACAAATCGGTGTGTAGGTTCTAGAATAGTGTTTTTGGTTGAGGAAATTCGGCTGAGGTATCTGACGGTCTAGACCCTTTTTTTCTCTTTCTCTCTTCACACCACGAACAGCGAAGCAAGGGCGTTTGAAGCTCGCCAGAAGTGCCGCGAGCAGGCTGGACAGGAAGGAAGGAAGAAGGTCAGGATCGAAAAAGAGAGATACAAATCACAATAACACCACCACGACACACCGAGGACGAGATGCAACGAGGAGAGCAGCGCCGGAGACGGTCTCCCCGCACAAGGGAGGGGGGTGGGCGGCGATTGTGGGTGAGAAGCAGGAAGAAAGAGTGAAAGAGTGAATCTGGCCTGGCGAGGTATAAATTTGGGGTGTGCGCAACGCGAGGAATTTAGTTGTCTGCCGCGCCTAGCCCAGAGGATCCGTCACTGGGGGGTGAGGGACTGGGGAGGGGGAGTTTATGTGTGTGTGTGCTGTGTGTGTGCTGTGTGTGTGCGTGTACTGTAAGTAAGTGAGTGGTAAGTGGTGAGTGAGCGTGTGGGTGGTGGTGGTAGGGTGCTGGGGGAGGGTTCAGAGAGGACGAGACAGGTGTGTGCAGGGCCCAGCAATAAGCACCAAAAGCACCAAAGCACCAAGTTAACCGTTCCGAAGCACAGGCCAGCAGAGGCGTCGGCAACCAGTGACGGGGGAGGGGAACGGATCGCCTGGGGGGCGTGCTCCTAGGTTGTCCCTAAAGGCTGTACCCTAAGCTTGTCCTAGGCGGTCCTAGGCGGTCTGGGGCCTGGTGCTCGCAGGTACGGGCTTCTGGACCAGGGCCTGGGGGGAGCGCCCAAGCACCCGAAGGACCACTAGGAACCACTGAAATCCACGAGGGAACCACTCCGCTAGGGCTCCACTAGCAACCCTAACCGCGTCCCCTGGCCCGTTACCGCTGACGCCAAAGAATGGACCGCTGCGGATCCCTCGTCAACGACCCTCGACGCAATACACTGCACTGCACTGTACTTTACTTTACTGCACCACACCACACCCTCGATAGCAAAAGAAGAAGAAGAAGAAGAAGAAGAAGAAGAAGAAATTATCCTCTGCTCTCGTTCTCGCTCTCTTCTCAGCTCGCGGCTTTTCAAACCCTCGCTCCACCGAGGCGCTAGATGCGCGCGTCAAAGTAGATGAGAGTGATGAGAAAGGTTGTTGTCGAAGCTCTCGGGATCCTGGCCTGGAACCCCCTCTTTTACGTCGCGTAGTGATGCGGTGGTTACTACCCGGATCTGCTCCAAGCGTGACCCGTGCTGGGGAGAGAATGGGGGTGGATACCGGCGGATATGGTGGAGTGTGTGATGTCTGGTCGAGGGCGGAGGGTGGAGAAGCCTCCCAATATGAAAAGGCAGGCTGCTGCTTCGGTCGCAGCAGGGCTACCAAGCTGGGACTACTACTTGCGAGTGCGGCCTTCCCGAACTGTAAATGTGCCCTGAAAAGTACGAGCCTGCGTGTACTCTTGTTCCTAGGTAGACGGAGTTTTGGGGTTGGGGTTTGTGTTGTATTGGTTGTGATGTGTCTATGAGGGTGTGTCTGTGTGTATGATGCTGGATGGTAATCTTACAATATTTCGTCGCAGCTCGTCCGCGGAGCAATTCCAGATCCAGATCCAATCTCGAAGAGGACGTCAGGTCTGCAAGGGCCTAACTATCGGATCCAAAGGTGGCTCTCGTCTTTCGTCCGTTGTCGTAGTCGTCTTTATCTTCTTTTTGTTTGTGTGTGTGTCTCTCTCTCTTTCACTCTTGCGTTCTCCTTGAAAATTCGGGATAATGCTCGTCTCCTTGGTCTTCGTTCTTGATCAATAATCAACAATCGAGGCTATTAGGTGGCTACTCCTGCTGCTTTCTCCTCGTAGAATTAACGGCCCACAGACTCCAAGGTTGCAGTCAGACCGTGGGAATGCCTGATCTCGATCTCTCCGCCGGCCACCAGATGGCAAATGAGCAACGCCAGGTCTCCAGATGGCGTCGGCCACGGACTTCGCAGGCTCGGACAACCTTACGATCGACGTGCTGCGGGGCCACTTGCTGTTGCTTGCAGCTAGGAGACGCGGATTTCGTGCGCCGCCCCGTGCACAAGCGGGATGACCGGGGGCTGTAGATTATGTGCTTGCTTGCTTGCTTGCTTAAAAGAAAGAAAGAAAGAAAAACCCGCAATCGGGGTTGGTTATGTCAGACTTATCAAGGCACTTTGGATGCTGTTCTCGGTCGCCGGTCAGAACACACGCACACATGCAAATACACACACGCACACACACCCACGAGCTGAAAGATTGGGTCCAGCTAATTGATAGATTAAAATAGGTTATTATCGGTGAGCTATGCTTGCTGACAAGTGGCGGTGTGTAAAAAGAAAGGCTTTCGATTAGTTGTTGGTAGCGATAGTAGCCTCGTGGTGAAGGAGGCGTAACAGACGCCTTTAAAACTGATGTGGTAATCTAGGAGGGATCAATCTCCCCTTGGTCCCGAGAAATTGGGTAGAGATGATGTAGAGCGAGCGGTACACCGATACCACCGATACCACAGGGTGTGTGGCACGTCAAATGTGTAGACTAAAACGGGCTGTAGGTATGATGGTGCAATAGGTAACGGCTGATTGAGGTGCTCTTGTGGAATTGATACTCTCGCAAAGCTTTGAGAAAGTTTACTTTTTTGGAGTCACCTAGCTTGGGTGTCCAACATGTATATATACAGACAGCTCTCTACTGAAATTGGCATCAGGCGTCGAAGACCGAAGTGCTGGACTGCCGCGGGCTAGGATCCCAGGTGTCTACGGAAAGCAAATAATACGTGGTGAAGATCCCATGCGACAACCTTCTGGCCGAGGCTGCTTTGATCATCAACCACGTAGAAACTCGTGCTGGTCTGGGATTGGATTCTCCTGCCAACTTGGGATGGAGAGCAGGCTCGTGCAACATTCTCTAATCGGGTTTAGGACCCTAGTGCAGACCCAGCAGGTTGTGCAAAGATAGAGGCTTTTCAAAACGTCCTTGGATCTGGGATCATTACGGTAGATGAAGCAGAGGTAGGCAGAGGCAGAGAGAGAGAGATAGAGAGAGGCATGTAGGTTCCAGCAAAGGTTGTCTGGTCCGCTGCCGTCCAGGCTCTTCAAGCTCTCTGTGTTTTTGCCTGGATCAGACCACGCAATGGTCACCAATGGCCACCAATCTCCTGCCGCAGCGCACCGTATAGCAGAAAAAGAAGGCGGATATCATGGCCCTGGCCAAGGCAAAGCGGCCAGGAGAGTGGACAATGCATAGTTGTTCAATGCAGCGAGCCGACACTACAACTCCTTCTTCCGTCTCGGGCAGCGTTGCCACAGAGAAGGTTCGCATGCAGGAACCACTCAAGCATCTGAAGCACCTCCATCGACGACGAGGGGCAGCATCCTGAAGCCAAACTGACCCACCCAGGGAAATATGACAGATCGTAATTTTTTGGGTACCGTGCCGGTAGATTTGCCCTGGGCCTTGCACGGAGCCTCGCAGAGAGAGCTAAAATCCACCAGGGGGGGTGGAAAGTTCGCGATACACGTACACACTGTACGGCTCCGGGGAAAAGGGTTTTGCAGCTTGTTTTTTCTCCCAAGAGTAACGAGCGTCGTATTGCTCCTCCAACGGTCAGGCCGTGAAACTGGAAAGAAAAGAGAAAGCAATTCGGGCCTTATTGGCGATAATGGGGCAGCAGTCCGGCATCCAATGAGGGTGCGAAGATGGCCCAAAGATTCGATGTCTGTCGGGGGAGGAAGATGCGTCTCCTGGAGTGGGAAGGTCATCTGCGCACCACCAGGGGCGGCCTCTCGGTACCGATTCAATAGGCTGCCGCGGCGGACAAGAGTGGACTGCAACTGCTACGCTGCGCCGCCACCAGAAGAGCATAGTTACGCTGCCCCGTTGTGTGTGAAACTCAATAATACCCGTCCGCATAAGTCCACGCTCCAAAAGTACTGATCTTGGGATCTCAGATCACGCAAGGCTCTCCCGTATCAGATCCGTCTGGAGATTCCCTGAGGAACCATGGGGGAAGCTAACTAAAGCCTGACTGTCTGGAGGATACCCAAGCATGGGGTCATTGAACCAGCCGGATGGGGTCGAAACAGCTCAACAAGAGCTTCCCAGAGCCAGAGCAGGCGGCTGCTCCTTCTACATGGCCACGAACTGGTCTACACAAGACGGCAAGCTCCAGATTCTCCAGCTCGAGTCAGGAAACACTGACAACTCTCCCAATTGGAACTGCCTTCTTCATCGTTTTCCTGAAATGGATGAAGCTTCGAGGTGCTTTCACTATGGAGATTAGTGTTGGCGGGCCTCCATTGGGGATTGATGGGCGTTAGGGTGTGATTGCATACACAATTCTCCTCGCGATACGCTTACTCACTCAACTCTAAGTCGACGCCTCGTTTTTGCCTCGTTCCATGGCTCCAGCAGTCAGCAAACAAAAGGAGAAATGCTCGTGGATGTAACATCTAGCCTTCTGCATCCATCTTCCCCACCACTACCAAAACNAAAAAAAGACGCATCCAACTAACCGGACGACCGCCAATACCACAGGCTCTCTGAGACATCTGGAATTTTCAGTGTCATGTTCGAGAAATCCGGACCGTCTAGGACCAGCATGCCGGGACAGCGAGGTAGCATTTTGACCTTGAAGCTTCGGAATTTCGGTTTGTCCAACGTCGGGCTATTTCTTCAGGAGACTTCCATGATATTCATGCCACGGCATCAGTGGCAAGTCTTACCTTGGATACACTGGGGAACTCCGTCCAAAAATAAACCAAAAAAGCAATACATAATCAGCAGCGAGGCTACTTCCCTCAACGATCAACGATGACATCAGTGAACTAGCCCGGAATAACTGAAACTAGAACTGACTCGCATGACGAGCCACGAACAAAGACAAATGACGGAAGCAAGAGCGAGTCCGCAAAACATGACAAAGGAAACGGCAGCTATAGCCTAGGTCTGCATACAGATAAAGTAAGGGTCCAACCTTTTCCAGATGTGTGAATCCAGCGATTTGCATCAAGGTTAACCTGCCACCTTCCTTCACACCACCCTTTACACAAAGACATACACACACACATACACACACAACAGCAGGTCAAAGAACGGAACTGCAACCTCACTCGCCCCGAGCTAGTGATAATGTCTGGCATAAGCTATCAATAAGGATGGAACGTCTGCTTCCGTACTGCAACTGTCCAGAAGCTATTTAGAATGCGTTTCCAATACTCCTCTGTGTGGTCCTTTCCTCAGTCACGCTCTCATGCCACATCCTGCACGCTGCCATTTTCTATACATTTCACTCATATGCTCATATATGCTCACCACGTGAATCTCGGCTGAATGAACAACTCAGCACCTCTTTCTCCTTTGGAGTACGGCAATTTTTGGTGGAAAGATGCAGAAAAGGAATGCAGGAGAGCCTTACCTTGCCCTAGCTAGCTTTACACCCACTAACTCTACCGAGAGGCACCATACAAATGTCAATCTCCGTCAACTTCTACGAGATTTTTTGTTAGCGTAGCCGTCACCAAAAAGGCTTAGGCCGGCGAGAAATTGGGGGTAAAACGGTCGATTGCGATATCCTGGGCCATCTGGACCAACATCCTGGCATCCTGACCATTTTGCGGTGGAGGAAAAAAAGAGATCAAGAGATACCTGGTGTGCCAGGGGGTGGTTGGGAAAATTTGGGTAAGCCATATGGCCTGCAGGAGTACGGTATTCGGAACCCTCTCTCCATCCCGTCGCTCGCTCATCGGCGACTGATTTGCAACACGACGTCTCAGCAGGAAGATGGCGTACCGGATCGGCTCGAGGAGCCTTAAATCAGGGCTTGCTGGTTTTCCAGGCGTCTGGAATTGGCCATTGAACTGCGACTGCGACTGCGACAGCTGACGGGTGCGCACGCAAACATCAGCAGCCGTGGTCACTTGAAGGGAGAGAGTTCTCAGCGTGAATCCGGGAGCACCATCTGCGGCCCTCCCTGTCTGCAGGAGCCCAGGGTAGCTGTACAGCACCGTACATCAACCGTACTGTACTGTAACTGTAACTGTATTTCCGCTGGTGAACTGTCACATTTCACATCCCAGCAATCTACCATTGGGGGTGGAGGGGGAGGGAGGGGGAGTCGCACAGCAGCCGTCGCAGCCCGCAGTCTTTTTTTCCCCCTTCCCTTTCTTTTCCCTAGGAGCTTGGGCCGTTACATGCCTGCTCCTTCTGCTGCTACAGTACGGTAAAGTTCCTTCCATGTGATGGACGTGACCATACCGTATATTAGAGTGGAGTGTCGGGGTTATTTGATGGGGGGGGGAGGGAAGCTGATAGAGGGAAAGGCATCCGGGCAACAACACAACACAAGGTTTTGGACCGGGGCTGGTCGAGTGGAAAATTGGCTTTTCCGCTGAGAGCACGTCCCCGGTGTGGCCGCCAGCCCCAGGGATGCCCGGTTCGGGCCTAGTGTGTGATGGCGCAAGCACGGCCAGGATCCAGCCACGCCACACCCAGAAAGAAAAACCAAACCCTTCCAATTCCCCCCATCCCGAGCACAGGTTGCAGGAAGGCACGACACGAAAAGGAAGCGGCCGGGTGCTGGCCCCAGGCCACCAGGCGCTTATCTCTCTGGTGGTGCATCCGGATCATCGAAGCCGGGCGGCGCGCGGTCCTCTTAGTCCATCTTGCTCATCTTCTTCCTTCTTAGTCCTTCCTCCTCCCCCTGAACGACTCCTGGGCCCCTCCCTTAGCTCCCAGCGCCCGTGACGCAGGTTATTAATCCGCCCCTGGACCATCCGAGCAATCCCAGCAGCCACTGGCCTCAACGGTGCAGCAACAAGGGCAGGGCAGGGCAAGTCGGAAGGAAAGCTGGTCAACCAAAAAAAAAAACAAATCTATCAAGAAAAAGAAAGACGGGGTGGAAAACAGAAAAGGGAGAGAGAGAGAGGAAAGAGCAGACGAGGATTGCCGTGGGCTCAATTAAAACCAGGAGTCTACAGTTTACAGTACTGTACAGTGACAGTGGCAGATTACGACCGACCGGTGTGATGTCCGTAGTGGAATCACAGTACTATCTATACTCGCCCAATTACTCGTCGAAATGAACAACCACACAAGGCAAGACAAGACAAGACAGGACAGGACAGGACAGGACAGGATGAGGCAAAAGCGCATCCAGCGGGGCATCCTTCCGTCCTCCGCTCAAGTCCCTTCTCTTTCCAATCCTCCCATATCTCTCCAATCAAATCATATGCAATCAAATCCAAATCCAACTGCACAAGGACTTAATAAACTCGCATACGAGGTAGGTACGGTACTGTACAGTACATGATCACGGCCATCCTCATCAGGATGATTGATGACTTACATATCCCCAAATCATGCTGACGTGGATCCTCAAGCCTTGTGTGGGACGACAAGTGGATGGTAACCGGTCGGTAGATGATGCGCATATGGAGGCTGTCCGGTGCATAGAGTGCATAGAGTGCAGAGAGTGCAGAGAGGGTGCAAGAGGAAAGCCCTCGCTATTGGCTCGGGATACGATTTGACATCTAGGACGGAGATCACCTCGCTGGATAGAGAAAGTGTTCCTTTTTCCTTTTTCTTTCTTTGGCTGAGGTTTCAGAGAACCAGTAAAACCAGCAGGTTTCGAGGTTTCGACAGGGCAGCAACTCATGATGGTAGCGCCCTTTCTGCTTTTCCCGAGCGGAACCATCGCCGCAACTTAAATTTCGAGGCTGGCTTCGCGAAAATTGCTCGCGGTGCGCGGCGGTAAGCTCGAGAGCCCTCTGCAAAGTACGTCCGTACAATAGAATAATTTACTTGCTGCTAATTAACCAGCATTTAACAGGGTCGCTCTCCATTCTCCGCTCAAAGCCAGAATTCATTTTCGTGAGTGGACACCAAAGTCTGGGCCTTCCTTCCTTCCTCTCTCCACTCCGAGATTGGAGCCTGCCTTTACCGCCCATCAACCACCAGCCACCAACCACCATTCCTTTTCGAAAGAGATGTCCGAGTCTTCCTTCTTACGCTCTAGCTAGCCTGATCCTGATATCCTGATATCCCGATCTACACCAAAAGCTATCTGTGCACCGAACCTCACACACCCAGGTCTTACAAAAGCACAACCCCCTTGTCCGGCATTCCAAGCTGACGAACGCCTCCTAGCAACTGGACGAACCCCGTCACGAGCTCTGTGTTCCATACGACGTTACGCTGGATCGTTGTTTGTACACACAAAACACACAAAACACTGCCTCATCACACAATCTCAACAACAACGATCTCTCCGATCAGAAGCAATGAAACAAGAAAGTCCGAGATCCATGGTTACAATTAAATTCCCCGATAATCCCAAATGTCCAGGATTGCCCCTCAACACATCACGGTGTACCGTGTTACGTGCAAGACACGTCCAGACCGTTGTTGAGACGGCTACCTGCAGGTTTAACCAGCATTCAAAGATTTTTATTTCACTTTATCTTTTTTTTATTCCAGATGCAAAACGGCCCCTTGCATCTTCCTACAAAAATGGATAACTTTTCCTGCCCTAGCCATCGTCGTGGCGCGCGAGGGTTTTCGTATATCATTGCCTTGGTGCCGAGCTGCTGGGTCCCAAGAGAAAAGGGGGAGGCATACGTTGTGCTATGCTATCGTTAGGATCGGAAGTTTATTGTCCAATGGATTCAGAGGCCCTGGACAGATGACCAGACTCGAAACATGGCGATGATGGGAAGCAGCAGCAGTCTGCAGCAAGGCAGAGTGAGCCTCTGGATTTGAGTACTCGAAGTGGAAGAGTGTGCTTTTTGTCAACCTAGGAAAACGCGGTTTGACCAGGCGGTTAACCAGGCACTCGGGACCACTTGAGAGATAATCAGAGAAGTAAGTGAGAGTTGCATCTTTCTATCTTTCGTCACTACCACTTCTTCACCTTCATTTGCTTGCCATGGGACTAGAGGTAGTCAGGGAGTCTTCCCCGCTAATATCCTCTTTTTTTCCCCATGTCACCACACTTTTCCTCTCTCCATAGTCACAAAACTCTCCGAGATCTATAGTGCCACATCAGGCTCCACTATTCCTTCGTGGTCTCAAAAAAACCTAGTCCTCAGTGGCTATTTTCTCTCAAATTTTCCACGCCTTTCCACACAACATATTAGGATCGACTGTACAACTCACTATAGCATGAAGAGGCGATGCGGTAAAGTAACGGTAACGGTAACGGTCACCGCCAGCGAGCATTATCGGGCTGGAATCAAAGGGGCCACCTCAGATCCAGTCATATGCCTGGGTGCTTTGGCGTACCCCCTGCTGTACAAGGCCAGCAGCACACGACGTGATCTAGTTGTTTCACTCACTTCTATCCTCTCATTGCTTGCTTCGCGTTCTTCACACACTCAGGATCTTCTTCCTCCGCTAACGAATCAGGGTCAGGTCATCGTCCTTGAGTGGCAATGGACCAGACATCATCATCGGACACCAGAGCCCGATGATTCCTCGGGTGTGATGTGTTTCCATTCCGCCCTGCAAATAACCTCCACTCGCCTTACTTACGTACATGTATGTTCAATGCTGTCTACCTATGCGTATGTATGTATGTCTGTATGTCTGTGTGGTGTGTGTGCCAATTATAGACGCGTTATCTTAATGCCTCCTTGCTTTTCCTTGTTTCTTTCTTGGGTTTTCTTTACCCGACAGGCCTTTGCCTGTCATATGATACACTGCAGCCGGGGAAGATGTCTTCTGCACGTTTCAACGGCTTTTTGGTTAGTTTCTTGTTCGGGTTGGGCTTGTGATTCTCGGTGAGTGAGTGTGTGCTGGCATCGGTAGACTAAATTAGCTCACGTCTCGTTCTCTGAAAGAAGGATTGCGTGCATATTCATTCCTCTTCTGAGGGGTGAGTGAGGTTGGAGTAAAACATCCGTAAGGCGAATTTCTTTATCGTTTATGCCGAAAATGAGTGGGTAAGTAAGGCTCTCTTTTGTGTATTGTGCTGTGTTTTGTTGCTGAGTGGTGCTGTGCTGTGTCATGTTGTTGCGCTGTATTCTGCGTTGTCCACTGACCAGGATACCACAATTCTCAGAAATGCGAGATTTGTGAAACGATTCTTTTACATGCTGTTTGTATTTGTGTTGTTTGATGTTGTCAAAAGTAAATGAGGACCTTAAATAACTAGGGGGTAGAATCGGATGACTAATCAATGGTTCTCTCCTCCTTCTGGTCCATCATTATTTTCTTTGAGATGGAAATGAGGATAGGTGAGATGAGTGAATGTGCTGGATATTCTTAATTATGAGTATTTTATTCCTTGGATAAACCCGTTTTGAGAGTAAGGCCCTTACTTTCTTTTGTTGGACTGGTTTCATTTCTGAGAATAGCTCTCCTTTCAGAAGAGAGAGAGAGAGAGTATATCAGTCGTCTCTCTATCCACAGTGAAGATGGATGATGGTATTTATACACCAGCGCAAACGATAACCCAGATTGAAATCATGAACTGGTAACTTACTGTGTAAACCTATTCTGCTCAAGGGGCAAGGTACTACTCTGTGTCTGTGGCTTGCTCACGATGTTACCTCGAAGTGTGAGAGTCATACTCCCCAGAGTCGACAATCGTAACCACCATCACTACAACACCACCATTAGCAGTACGGTGTAGTGCCGGTGCGGATACACATAACATACATACACACAGACATAGATGCATTCACGTACATGTACACATACACACAAGCTTAAGTAGGAAGAAGGAAGGGGATGGAGATGGTGTAGCTGTAGCTGTAGCTGTAACTGTGTCCATTTGTGTATCGATAGGATCCTTTCTACCCCTTTTTTCTTCTTTCCTTTTCTGCTACAGGATTAAATAGAGCTGTATGGAAAGGGCAGGTGAAAGGAGGTGGAATTTGTACGTGATTCTCCGAAACGAACCGAAGGGGACAAAAAGAGGTGAGGGGAGAAGACGATCTTGGAGGATAGTATTGGTGATGATGATAGTTGATGCTATTTGAGGTATGGAAAGTCCCTTCCTTGCTTCTTATTTTCTCTGCCTCCTCTTTATTGGGTTGAATTGCGAAAGAACAGCTTTTTTTAGGGCTTCACGTTTCTCCATCTCTAATCCATTAATATATC
Source organism: Scytalidium lignicola (assembly GCA_002812745.2). Lineage (NCBI taxonomy): Eukaryota > Fungi > Ascomycota > Leotiomycetes > Scytalidium > Scytalidium lignicola. The sequence continues at coordinate 59,270 of NCSJ02000162.1, forward strand.
TAGAATATTTTCTATTTTCAAGGTCCNTTTTTTTGGGTTTTATAACCTTTTAGGTTTTATCCAGAGCTGAAGGACACTTTGGACGGGGGGTGGGAGTTTCTTCATACTCTATAGGTATCGTGCATTTACTTAAGGCTGAATTGACACTTATACACACTGTCACAGGCTTTGTTTAGAGTGATGAGACTAATACTTTGTAGAATGATTAGAAGACTCGTCTCCGTTCATTGTTCGATGGTCACAAAAACAGAATCATTCTCGGAGGAAAATATTATAATGCTGGTGATTAATTCGATTAAGTCGCAAATCTATAGATGTATTGCTAAGGTATGGATTGTATGAAATATTCATCTCTCCACAGATAGTTGAAAGAAGGAGCTATACTAATATAATATATTTTCTAGAAACAACAATTGTAAGTCTGGAGAGATATCTAGCCAAGAAAGATGGCTCTCTTTTAGATTCAGTGCCTGGACTAATTTAAAGTACGTCTACTACTTCTTCTACTACTTCTTCCATACTTCATAAGTTTTAAAAGCGTTGGTCGATATTCTAATTGCTGGATATAGAAGATAATGGATTGCTTTCATAGAAAGAAAGGAACGCCTCTATCCCCCAGCGGCACACCAAACAATACTATTGCCTATCTTCCACAACTGAGATGATGCCTTTCACAGAAAATGAGCTGCAATCTGAACCTGTTAGTCCTCTTGAAAAGCGCCAAGGTCGCAATCCTAGATTCCTCCATTTAACCAAGGGATAGTTTTAGTCGTGGTCTATATATTGGGTGGTTGGTGGCGAGGGCTTTGGGGAATCCTGTGAGTTAAATTTATGAAGCAACGGAAGAGGTCTCTGTCCAGGGGCTTTTACAACAGGAACAAATGGTATATGATGAATATGCCTTCTCTGGTGAGGCCAGAAATATCGAGCTGCAGAAGATTGGTAGTTCTTATCAAGCTTGTCGACAATTTATATTTGAATATCTGATCTAATATTGATTGGGATTTCTTCAAACTTTGAGCTGCCTTCTGGGGTAAACTCTTTGATTCGCCGATGTTTTAGAGATTGTTATAATATATATCATCAACTTTGAAATTTAAGGCACTATATCCGGCTAAATTGAAACACTCTCCGTTTTGCTGGTATGAATTCGAGAAACAAGCAATATCTAGAGTTTATAGTGTCTTGCAGATGTTTAACTAGGTCCCATACCCCGAATACTTCCTTTTGACACTCTATTACAGCCATGACATAGATTAATAAGTTACAAATGATGAAAATAAGTCTTCAAAAGAAACCAGTAGAAAGAGAGACTTAGCACTGATGATTATGAAGACAATAAAGAAGTGATAAAATTTGTTTCCCAGATACGGAGTTTATAAGAAGGGAAATTTATATCGGAAACACCGCCTAACTTACTCATTTTCTTCCCAACAATACCTAAAGAGATCGAGTTGATCTACAGTGGCAATGCAGGTTGAACTGAAACAACTCCAACAGTCCCCTCAATCGTCATATATTACATGATCATCTCTTGTCTACCGCCTTCTCGGTCGCAATGGTATTTGGATATATACTGAGAGGATCCCTTGACACCAACCTCAATTCACCCTACACTTGTTGAAATGTTTTAGAATTAGTTTCGGGGCAGCCTAGTAGATACCAGCAGTTTGGAACTAAACACTAATATTGATAATATCCTTAAGGGTTTTTCTTGCCCTATTTTCCTCAGTCAGGTACACAATTACACATCTCTGCTATGGTCATCACGGATCTCCTCTGTTGAAAGAACATTGAGAATAATTATAGTAGCAAGAACGACAACAATGATTTTTGAATAATGAGTTGCTTCTTTTAGAAGAGCTAAGGCACGACCTAGCTTTATAAATGTGTTCGGGTTACATTTTTCTCCAGAACATTTTTCTTCGACATATTGAGGTTATAGAGACTATGTAGTACCTACAAGAATTCAAACAGCTGTCAGATTCCAGAATTCGACATACTATGTCTACTATAACTTCCGGAGTCGAATTGATTTCTCTTGAATATGGAAACAAAAATGAGCCAGGCTGTTAGTAAGGAGTAAACCACACTTTAGAGTGCTGTACTCCAATTTATGAAGATAAGACGCAAATATGAGAGACGGAGAAGACGAAGGTGGGTTTGGGTTGGTGTTGGGAAAATTATTTGGGAAGAAAATTATTTCTCTACGGTCAAATGAGATCCTAATATGAGATGAGTGTTGAAGAGATCCTTGTATGAGAATGACCGAGGCGCTTCCACGCCTTTTTCGTTGATTCAAGAAAACGTTTAGCTGCTTATTTTCACGCCGATAGAAATGATAAGACCTTGACAGATTTCGATTGATGAACGTTAAGACATCATCAAATATGTTAGTGAGATTTACTGACAGTAAGATAGCAATGAGCAGCCACTTCCCCCAGATAAAAGGCATTTAGCACTTCATGGTAGAGCAAAAGGTAATTTCAATACCATATTCAATATTGAGGCAAGGTTTCCACCTTGTGTAAGATTATCCTACAAAATTTAATATCCTTCTGGACATAGTTTGACATCGTGTCAATTATCGCGAAGTGATATCGTGAAAAGGATCCACATTGTCCTCTGGTATTTCCAGCTAGAGCGGAGGAAACGATGGCCATGATATATTACCACGCTAGGTAATTTTGTCGCAGGATTAGAGTATAAGGCTTACGCCTAGCCTTTTAACCCCTGTCAATTTGCCTGCAATACCTTTCTTCATAATTAGGTCTACAGCTTGACCGAAACATATAGGGCAGGGTATCAACCGGCCACAACCAAGCAGACTTGATTATAATCTGTGGTCAGATACTCTTATGACATCCTAGAGCTCTCTCAAATAACATTCTAACGAGTCCATTCAATGCCAAAAAATCTGGTCTTGCTCTTGGCCGAGCTATCTGGTTTACCATCTGCGTTTTCCAGCCATATCCTCTGATGCCCCTTAATATCCACAGCAAGATATTTGTAGATGAATTCGTGATCCGATGGTCTCTTGATCATGTGCATGTTTACTACGCCGGTATTCAACGGTCCTTCGACCTGCATTGGAAGTTAGATGTTGTTCAAAGGATAGCTTGCAGTGCACCCACGTTGAAATGCATTTTCAAATGCTCGACACCTCGCTGGTCTTTCTGGATGGTTGACCTTCATAACACCATTAGCATACTTCGAGTCGAAAGCTTTTAAATATACATACGCAATTGGTCGCGCTCTCCTCCATTTACTCCAAGTTGGCTCGCCGTAGGCTGTAATCTTTTTGCTATTACCTAGTAGTTCAATGCATCGTGGGTCCTTCTTGACCTGGTCCACAGCGCGATTGAAGTGACTAGTTTTGCTGTCTGGGGAAAAAACATCCGTATACATAAAATATGCTACGCCGCCCTACATGACTTTAGCAAAAGTTAATGAGATGAGTGATTGTCAAGACTAACAGTTAAAACAGTCCCCAATATTATAAAAGTAAAATTAAATGTCTGTTGTGTAGTCCTTGCCACCTTCTCTCGTGTAGATAATTCTCCCCATGCGACTCTCCCATCATCGTTCAAAGCTGTGACTTGCTTTCTTCTAGACGTTGGCCTGGTGGTGCCAAGGCCTGTTTGCGTTGCATAGAATCGCGCAGCAACAATTGGTCGCAGTGTTGAAGGAATGTTAAAGAGAGGAATGGGTCGACTGATTGGAAGCATTGCTAATGTGTCAATTCGTGTGCGATGCTGGAGCTATCATATGTTTTTGGCCTCATGTTGGGGTGGTGGATGGAGCTTAGATGGTTCTGTTTAGACGTGGGGAATACGCACCCGAAGGTACCGAGCTAGGCCACATTTGTCTTAAATCGGGTACTTGCGAACATCCCAATCGCAATCTGGCTCACTGGAGACAAGAATTAATTCCCCCCTCATTAACACGTGGATACCCGCCAAACAACGCAGCTGCACGCATTCCCATCCCAATAAAACACACCTGAACCCCTCTGTTCGCAAAGCAAAGATGGCGGCGGCGTTGGCCTCGAAACAGCAGTCGCAGAAAATATTTGAGAAGCTGAAAAGCAAACAGGCAAACAAGGTGGGTGGTCTAGACACCCCTTTTCGACATCGACCTAGCTAACGGTCTTGTCAATGATAGGTATGCTTTGACTGTGGACAAAACAATCCTACTTGGACGTCAGTCCCGTTCGGGATTTACTTATGTCTTGACTGCTCTTCGAATCACCGCAACTTGGGAGTTCACATATCCTTCGTGCGATCTACCAACCTTGACCGTTGGTGACTTCTAGTCCCACCACAATGATATAAATACTGATGACTACATACAGAATGGCAATGGGATCAATTACGAGTCATGAAGGTGGGAGGAAATGAGTCGGCAACAAAGTTCTTCCAATCCAACGGAGGAACCGCTGCTCTGAACAGCAAGGACCCAAAAACCAAATACACCTGCAATGCTGCTGTCAAGTACAAAGAAGAACTTAAGAGACGGGCTGCGAAGGATGCTGTGGAGTATGAAAGACTATGATTTGTGCAGATGGGTTAATGCTAATATGGCTATAGGTATCCCAACGAGGTAGTGGTCACGGATGCCGCATCCACCTCAGCAGACGGTAGTTCCACGCCCGCTGGAGAGCCTGATGATGATTTCTTCTCGTCTTGGGATAAGCCTGCTATCAAACGTCCAACACCCCCAATCTCTCGATCTGGCACACCATCCGGCCGAACACCATCCCCTTTTCTCAATGCGAATGCAAACGGCAACGGTATCGCCAGAGCGCCATCTCCACTTTCGAACTCGGAATCTTCAGCCGCAAGCGCACCTGCAACAACTCGTACGACTTCATCTGCTGTTCTGCGTAAGAGCACAGCAATAGGATCGGCTCCCCGAAAAGCGAATGTATTAGGTGCTAAGAAAGTGACAAAACTCGGCGCAAAGAAAGTTGGCGATGCCATTGATTTCGACGCTGCGGAGCGAAAAGCCAAGGAGGAGGCCGAAAGAATCGAGAAGTTGGGATACAACCCGGAGGAGGAGGAGGATGTAGTAAAGAAGACCTCTACTGTAAAATCTACTACTGCATCTTCTCAGGTTGCATCTCCAACACCAGTGAGCCCCGGCAGAGCGGGATATGGATCAGCGCATACACGAGAGCATTCAGCCAGCGATCTCGAGCGGCTAGGCATGGGAATGGGTAGATTAGGCTTTGGCCAGGTTGGCGGTTCTAAACCCGCAGCTACTCAGAAGAAGATGGGCGGTTTCGGATCTGTTGGACCCATCAAAGCAGCAGCAGAAGGTGAGCGAGACCTCTTAGGCATTTTCATCTTGTCTTAGCTAACAAAATCTTCTAGATGATGACGAAAAATATGCCCGCCAAAAGTTTGGAGCCCAAAAGAGTATATCCTCCGACGAGTTCTTTGGCAAGGGTGCCTTCGATCCATCAGCTCAGAACGAGGCCAAGTCGCGGCTGCAAGGCTTCGAAGGCGCCACTGCCATTTCCTCAAATGCCTACTTTGGACGGCCCGAGGACGAAGCGGATACCGAAGACTATGGCGACCTTGAGACTGCAGCGAAGGACTTCATCCGCAAGTTTGGGGTCACGGCCGGTGATGATTTGGATAATCTGACACAGGTGCTTGGTGAGGGTGCAACACGACTTCAGGGAGCTATTCGGAATTACCTTAATGGCTAATTAGAGGAAGCGGAGTGAGRGGGGATAGGCGTTTTGGGTACGCGATTAATTGTCTCCAAAACGATGTGGGAGCGCGGAGTATGCGGGGAGGTAACGGGAGGGCGAGAGCTGTGAATACGGATGGCTAAGTTGTGATTCCACTGTTTTTATGAGTTTAGAAGAGATGGCGTACAGTCGAGCACCGGCAATTAATTTGATGAAAATAGGGTTTACTTCAGTATACAGTGAAGTAGATTTCCATCTACATACAGTATTATATACAGTTATATACAGAACATCTACAAGTGAACTGTATTCTGTTCACGTGCATCGTGCTTCACACTTTTCAGGATGACAACAGCCACAAGCCATCATCATCAGCCATCATCGCCATGCCCGAAACAGTAAGACTCTCGTTCGCCAAATTTGGCGCAACCTCGCTTAATCGTCCACCCTGCCACCCCAGCGAATGGCGTGCAGTGATCGACCGGCTATCTGGCGAGCCGGCTTGCTTGTGGCTGAAGCGAATGAGATCATTATTCCTCCTAGCGCCATCGCCCAATCTTCTTCCTGTTGCAACGAGCTGAAGAGCGATGATGCAAGTCTCACGTAGCAGCCAGTGCGGATTGGTGCATGGTGGATAGTGGATGATGATAGTGGGCAATCCAGGAAACACCAGAAACCTCATGGAAAAGCTAAAATAATGCCCTTTCGGAAATTGAGATCGCTAATGCTGGTCTGCGTGTTATGTTGTGCCAAGGCAGAGATGTGAATCAAAAGAGCTGGATCTGGAATGACCCAGCCAAGCTAAACTATCGCGAACAGATCATGGAGCTTGGGGCCTTGTGCCGGCGCATCAAGGCCACATAAGGGCCAACACCAAGCAGTTAACCTTTGTTTTTTCTTCACGCAAAACTAAAACATCACTCTGCTCTGCGCTTCCATCCTCCACCCCAGATTGATCGCGTTGTGGAACGTCGTTGAGGGCTTGAGAGTTGAAGATGGCTGATTACAATCAGCAGCAATACGGCGGTACAGCTGCCTCCTATTACCGTCCTCCGCAGGGCGGCGCGCAGCAAAATGAAGCAAAGCCATCCTATTACGCCTCGCAAGAACAACAAGGCATGTCGATGCAGAACATGCCGTATCAACCACCTCAATATGGCGAGCAGCAGCAATATGACAACCAGCAAGCGTACGGTAATGGCCAGCCCCCCAACAAGCAGGATTTCCACCAGACCTTCAGGCCGGAAGGCTCCAAGTACAAGGATATCTGGGCGGCGCTGCTCTTCGTCCTCGTCTTTGCTGGCTTTGTTGCGGTTTCGGGGTTGAGTCTTTATGGATATAGTGCTACAAAAGGACAGCAGGGTGGTGGGATATACGGAGACGCGAGTGATGTTGGCCTCAATACCAATACCATTATTCTATTGTGCGTGTTGTTGTTCTATTGTTTATGTTTATATTTATATTTATATATTTTACCCATCAAAGTGACCAGCGCTGACACAATAACAGTGCCTTTGTTCTCCTCGTCGCATTCGTCCTCTCCCTGCTCTACTTCTGGGTTGTCCGCTCCTTTACAAAACAGTAAGTGTCTATCTCGTACTTGTTTTTCTACCCTTAAAGACCACAGAGCTAACACTCCTCTTCCCTACTAGAATAATCTACATTACTGGCATCCTCCAAATAGTCTTTGGTATTGGAACCGCAATCGTCTACTTCGCACGGCACTACTACAGCGCAGCAATCGTCTTCCTAATCTTCGCCATTTTCTACATAATCTGCTTTATCTCCTGGATCCCACGCATCCCCTACTCGGTCTTAATGCTCCAGACCGTAATCGACGTCTCGAAACGATACGGCCATGTTTTCGTCGTTTCTCTTGTAGGCGGCATCGTAGCTACTGCATTTGGCGCCTGGTTCTCAGTTACCCTGGTGGCCATCTACGCCAAATACGAACCTGGAAGCGCAGCATGTAATGCCGGAGGAGGAGGTTGTAGTACAGCCAAGGTGATTGGGCTGGTGGTCTTCGCTACCTTTGCTGCGTACTGGATCTCGGAGGTCATCAAGAACATCATGCATGTCACTATCTCGGGGGTGTACGGCTCTTGGTACTTCTATTCGCAAAAGCCAACGGGGATTCCGAGGGGTGCTACGCGCGGTGCCTTCAAACGCGCCATGACGAGTAGTTTCGGGAGTATCTGCTTTGGAAGCCTTATTGTTGCCATCATCCAGTTCTTGAGACAGGCGGCAAGTGTCGCGCAACAGGAATCTGCGCAGCAGGGAAACTTCGTTGGAGAGATTTTGTTCTGCCTACTGCAGTGCTTGCTTTCGTTACTGGACTGGGCGGTGCAATTTATCAACGAATATGCCTTTTCATATATTGCGCTTTATGGGAAGGCGTATATTGCTGCTTCAAAGGTATGCTCCTCCCTTTCTCTTTCTCTTTCTTCTTTCTTCCCCCTCAAGCCGTTCATCTTCCTTTGGGCTATATAAACGGGCATGATGCCTAACTCCTTTCTAGTCAACCTGGCACATGATCAAGGACCGCGGTATGGATGCTCTAATCAACGAATGCCTCATCAACCCCATCCTTACCATGGGTGCCGTTTTCGTAGCCTATGTCTGTGCCTTCCTCGCCTACCTCTACGTTGAATTCACCAAGCCGGCATACAACAGCACCGGATCCTTCACTCCGGTCATCATGGCTTTTGCCTTCTTAATCGGGTTGCAGATTGCGAACGTCTTCTTAGTACCTATCAAAAGCGGTATCGCGACATTCTTTGTGGCAATGGCTTTTGATCCGGAGGTCTTGGTTAAGGAGTATCCGAGTCTTTGGCAGGAATTGGTTAGAGTCTATCCTAAGGTGCAGCAGGCGGTGCATTGTTGATGGAGGAGTTGGATTTAAATTTAGCAATGTAGTGATTGGTTGGTTGTTTAATTTAAGGGATTAGGGAATAAGGGGAACGAGATTGTAGGTAGAAAAAATAAGCCATATTAAATTGGATTAATGCTAATTATCAGACCTAAACTATCCCTATATCACAATCAGATAATCTTACCACTTCCTGAATTAACATTAAAAATTACTTAAATTACCCCAAATGCACAAAACGATATTACCATTAGATAATGAAATCAGAGGTAGAGCAAATAATGGCTAGGAATCAACGGCTGCAGAATATTTCGAAAGGTCCCCAACATTGGAAAAAACCTCTACCTGAGTTTCAAAACGAGAGCTACAAGAGAAATTAGTCAAGCTCCCTCTCCCCAAAGGCCCATTCCTGTCTCAATCCTCTCTTCATACTTGCTACCCAGTATCAAATGTTAACGGTATTACATATTCAATTAAAAAACCTCCACCAACGCCTTAGTCGCAAAACTAGCAGACGATGAATCCTTCCTCCCATTGTGTCAAGAATAAAAACATGCCAATACGCCATTATCAATTTTCCATGGCTTTCATTTCCCTTCTCTAAACGGCCCTCCCTTGGGAAAATACCATATGATGAAACTTTCATGCATCATTAAACATTAGCCCTACCACGGCCCCATCGCCTCCTCCTCGTCGGGGTCGTCGTCTTTATCCTCTTCTCTGTATATTCCCGTCTACTATTCCTCCTTCCGACGCAAAACTCTACCATCCAGGCCAAGGTGGCCAGAAACATGACGGCCACACTGACCCAGGTGATAACGAGGTATTTCTTCCCCTTATACGCGTATGCTCCGATGTCGTTACCGTATTTGTTGATTACGTCAGCGGCTTTGTTTTGGAATATGGTTACGATGACCGATGCGATGAGGAGGGTGAGGAATGAGATCTAGGAAGTGAGACAGTTAGTCCTGGACTCGGACCTCATATCGTGGCATTGAGAGACTTTTGGAACTTTAAAAGAGGGCGGAGGGGTTGAAAAAGTTATGAGAAATGATATTGAGAGAGTGTGTGAGAGGAGACTTACCACTGCAAGACTCAAATTTCCAAGACTAACCAATCGCGATCCATTTGAGAAGATAGAAATGGGACTGGTGAGAATCAAAAGACCAGCCGCGGTTATTCCGATCACGTAAAGCACAAACGTAGCATCGAGCCCTGCATTGGCATCGTTGATATCATTTTGGATACTATCTGGCCAACCGAGGTCGGAGAGATTGATGTGGAGATTGCCGACTTCGAGTTGTTCATTGAGGATCTTTTCCAGGTTGAAATGATCTGTGGAGAAGAAGGCATGGTTAGCTCCTGTTCAATCGAAAGGGGGCATATATATGGATTGAATACTCACACATGGCGGTCTGGTTCGTGCACTTTGTGGCATTGTATTTTGCTCCTTTAGCTGTCGCATTAGGGGTATAGGTCCCTTCGCACACATCCATCAAGTGCAAGCTATACCACTGTTGGATCCCAAGCTCTGCAGATAGTTTATCAGCAAGGTCGTTGACGATTCCATCTAGATCGTTCTCAATGGTATCTGTGATATTGTGTATGAAGGTTCCAATTATGCCAGAGTCGCCGGAGGAACTTGCACTGTTGTTTACGAGAGTATGGCCAAGTGTAGAAGTGTTGACCTAGATGGATATAAGTTAGTTGTACTCCGCATAAATGACAGGGCAAAGAGATGATGACTTACTGTCAAGATATGGTAATCTTCCATGAAATCAGGCTTATGGCCTGCAAAGAGACAGAGCATCGAGAGCACAAAGGCGACGATGGCACAAGCCATTGGTAAAAGAGCGGTGAAACGCATTTTGGTCTTCTTTTAAAATCAATGTATGAGTCAACCTCAACCTTTTTGTAAGGCTGGTAGTAAAGGAATGTTGATAAACAGTTCGAGTAAGACAAGTACAACAAGCGTGATGTTGTTGTCGTGCAAACTAAATGAAAGATGGTAGATGAAAAAGAGACGAGTTGGACGTTCAAAGCAAACGGTGAATGAATAGTCGCAAGTGAAACCAAGATTCACTAGTTACAAAGAAGTTATTTCTCCCTGACATCATTGCGCCCTCTTGACAACTGTCTGTCTCTGGCTCCAGCTTTTCTTTTAACATCCCTTCCCAGTAAGGTAGCTTCCCCGGCTTCTACACCAGCAGTCGAAAGCATCTCTCGTCCTCTCGCAAGCAGCCACGATCGATTCCATCCATGTTAAGGGTTGTCAATGTTCGCATCTTAAACAGGTTTGAAATGTCAGGTCCGCCATCCATTTCATTGGTAATCCATTAGTTCTTGGTCTTTGACGTGCCCCTGGCTGGCTCGATACGTCATGCGCGGCTTGGAAGAGTGGCTGAGGCGGAAGGGTTTCGCGAACCGCCAACAACTGCCTCGGCAAGTACGCCACGCCTCTAAAGCCGCACTCACGTCCCTTCAGGATCAGTCCTCGACACGTGCTTGAGGAGTCTTCTGAACCACAATATCAAGTCCATAAGCAGTGGAATTTCCACCAGGACTAGCTGCTCTTGCATTCATGGTGTACAGGAAAGAACGACAGAAAAAGTAAGGATTTAGCTGGCGGATCAACCAATCGACTCGCATAAGGCAGTCGTGGGTACGGGAACGGTATGCTATCGAGGAAAGAGACACAACTTAACAGAGTGGGAATACGTTGTGAAATTCTCTTGGCTCTCTTACGAAAGACAACAAGAAAGAAGGCCATTGAAGTTAGCCAGCAAGAGAGAGGAGTTACGGGTGTTGTTGAATGGATCCATCATAAGATTCGTATTGATGGCAACTAGGACACTATTGCAAGTTTACGGAATGGTATGAAATTTGGGCAACCGCGGAAGCTCCGTGTCAAAGCTTCTTGGTTCGATAACAGGGCAGAATCTAGCTGAGCGAAGTCGTGAACGAAAAGTAGTCTTCGGGAAAGGTCCAATGGTAGTGGAGGACGCTTGGCTGCCTTCGAAAGTAATACGAGAAGCGTAAGGATTCATCGCCAGCTGGTTTGCGACTAAGGCGTTGGTGGAGGTTTGTAGATTGAACATGTAAAGCTGTCACAGCATTGACATTTGACACTGGGGAGCTTTCTTTTGCTTGAGAACCCTCGCCAGACCTTTTCAACAGCTCTTCGTCGCCGTCCCTACAGGATCCTTTATAGTTATTTTCATTTGGTTTCTAGACGGGAACGATGTGCTGTACCTCCTAATAGCTCCAATCCGAATTATTAGTAGGTAGCCACTTCCAGGTTAAGCCGTAGACCGTTGATTTGAGTTCCAAATGAAGATCTAAACCCAATCCATCAAATAACCTCTACTCTCTATATATTGCAGCTGCCAAGAGAATATTTTCGATTCGACTGCTATTGTCATTTTCCTCGTTCATGCATTCTCGATTTTCCTTCACATATTCTTTCTTTTTCTTCCGACGGGATTGCTTTAAAGGGTACCATAAATTTCCTAGCTACAGCATTTGCCGCGTATGTTCCACGGATGCCTTAGTGGCAGACGAGTTAATCCGACACGAAGGACCTCATCTAGTCAATACTAGCCTTAAAGTGTCCACGCGTCGGAAAACATTACATCGCCCCATTCACCTATAAGACCTTCGAAAAGGAAAAGATTTATCCGCTCTTCCTCGACACATGAAGCGAATGTGTCGTATACGTCTGCCACATCGACATGATGATCTTGATGATCACGGTGATCAGAGGGGCTTAATATCCTTCACTCCAGGATATTTCAGATCACCAGTGAGGATTTGCAGCTGGGTGATTTGCTTAACTACCCAGCTGCCATAAGAAATGAAAGAGCAATGCTCGGATCACAACGTATGATTCAATTGTCAGAATAACGTAGTAGAATGATACTAGTTAGAGAAAGCTGAGGAAAGCAAAATGGACAAGACATGAGGGATGAGGGATATCATCTACTCCACACGGTAGTTAAAAACAAATAGAAAATAATACCACATTATCCTACCTTCATTATAAATAACACCTCTGAAATCCAACGTTAGCTTACCATATCTCTAAAGTGCTTTGCAATGTTTGCTCCACGATTGCCAGCCACGCCAGCGTATGCCTCTTGAAGCCAATGGCAACTCTCAGACATTAGTGCGGCGTTACGCCTTACGGCCCGTTTCTGCCAACGGTACAGATTCGATAAAACGTTTTTGTTTTGAAAGAAACAACGAAACACCAAACACCGAACAAAGACCCCAAACTAATTAACTCCGGGGTAGCGACAAACATCGGGTGATGGTCAGCGAATAATACGGCCGGCGCCAAGGAGTCAGCGTTTGAAGTCGCCTGTACCCGCCTGTCATGGCCTGTCATTCTGCTAAATCTCAAACTGAACCAGGACCCTGGAATGTGCCAAGTATAGTGACACGAGTGAGGGGCATGGATGACCGCATTTTGAACACCGGCGATTTGGATCTTCCAGATCCCTTTGTTTCGCATAACTATGCCGTACTTCGGATGAACTCTCAAGTTGTTTCTCTGCTTCAAATCCTTTCCTTCATATTTTCTTCTTCTTTCGTTCAGCCCCTAACTGGGACTTTTTTTTTTTATCTTGTGAAACTGTTACAGATAGTAGGAAATATCCCGATTCGGAACAAAAATGAACAGCATGCTGAAAGGGAGCTTGCTGGCGCTGGTAGCCGCAACCCAGCTGACTTCAGCCATCACTCTTGAGCTCAATGATTCAGGTGAGAATTGACAGCCTTCAATAAGCTATATACCTCCTTGTCCATACGTCAATCTATATTAACAGGCTTTCTTCAGATAATATCAAAAATGCGGCCAGCCGGCTAGCCCACAATCTTATGTCCTACTACACAGGAAACATAACCAACACCCCTTCAACAATTGCAGTTCTTCCTGCTCCAATTTACTGGTGGGAGGCTGGCGCTCTCTGGGGCTCCATGATCGACTACTTCCATTACACAGGCGACGACAGCTATAACAATGTCACTATCCAAGCGCTTACCTCTCAGGTCGGTCCTCAGTTTGACTACATGATGCCTAATCATGTAAAAGATGAGGGCAATGACGACCAGGCCTTTTGGGGATTTGCAACTATGTCAGCAGCAGAAAAGGGCTTTCCCGAACCAAGCACTTACAACACTTCCATTCCTTATACCTGGTTACAGCTCACCGAGAACTTGTGGAACACTCAAGTTCGACGCTGGGATACATCCGCCTGTGGCGGTGGGTTAAGATGGCAGATTTTCGCGTTCAATAACGGGTATACCTATAAGAATTCCGTTTCCAACGGCGCCTTTTTTCAGCTAAGCGCGAGGCTGGCACGATTCACGGGCAATCAGACCTACCTTCACTGGGCTGAGAAGACCTATGATTGGTCAACGAATATTGGGCTCGTCACTTCAGGATACAAGGTCCTTGATGGAGCTGACATGGGCAAGAATTGCTCGGATTTCAACGGTATCACCTGGTCCTACAGTCACGGTATTTACCTCTACGGTTCTGCTGTTTTATACAATTACACAAATGGCTCCAGCACATGGTATACTCGCACAAACTCCTTCCTCAACGCTGCAGGTGCATTCTTCTCTCCTTACAGCAACTCCACGGATATCATGTTCGAAAACGCTTGCGAGGAAATAGAGACCTGCGATAATGACCAGCTCTCTTTCAAAGGTTACCTCTCACGCTTCATGTGGGCTACAACACAGATGGCGGCATTTACCAAACCTGCGATCACCTCAGTTCTTTCTTCATCTGCATTGGCAGCAGTAAAGACCTGCACCTCTGGTGATGATGGTGCGGCATGTGGACAGAGGTGGTACACAGGTGGTTTTGATGGGCATCCGGGCATTGGGCAGCAAATGAGTGCCTTAGAGGTCGTCCAGGGCTTACTAGCAGCAGCTTCTGTGCCTCCTTTGCATAACAGTGAGGTTCAAATTGTTGTTAATCAGCCCACATCGAGGTCTATAATCAGGGAAACGGAGAACCCTACAAACTCCCTCGTGGGCACAGGTTCGAGCTCAGCACGGCCAGAACAGACCTCAAAAGACGAGAGTAACACTGCGTCAGGACGATATGGTACTCCTTGGTGGATGGAGTCAGTATTAGCGACTACTCTTACCGCAGCATTGATAAACTGTTTTCTTTCGTAGATTCCCCTCCTTTCCATTTCTTCTGTCAGCTTCNTTTTTATTTCCTTTTCTTTTCGAAAACTATTTAGCATGCATTAAGCGCTGTGAGCATAGGGATGGGCGTTAAGCATGAAATTTCGCATTAGATGTCTATAGACTGTTGTAAATAATCATAACAGATAAACTAACAGACTGTACATAAGACATACAAATTTAAGTTGCATTGAGTAAGCTACTACGAAGAAAGTGCACAAGCAGTGTGAGTTTTAGAGCGTACTCAACTCAACTCAACCACCATACCATGCAAATCAACTCAATTAAACTAAGTTTTTGAGTTTTTGAGTTTTTTTGGTTTTTTAACACACTCTGCACAAGCTAGGCGAGTTTAGTTATGCTGTTGAGGGCAATTCTATGAATAGGTTTTCAATAAAAGATACACAATTACAAACACTGCTAGTGGACTACACATCTAAAGTATATGTAACACTAATCTCGATCCTGTAAGTTCCTTCATAATGTGTATATATGATTGGTCTGACGTGGAGGATTATTTATAWTTTTTTTATANAAAAAAAAGCAAAAAGGCAAAAAAATTGGACACAACGGTTGTCAGAGAAAACATCTGAGCTTCAAAATCCAAAAGGGAAAAATTAGAAAAGCTTCAAAAAAGAATGGTCCTTTTAATAAACATCTCCCCGAGGTGGGCTCGAACCACCAACCTCCTGATTAACAGTCAGACGCGCTAGCCAATTGCGCCATCGGGGAAGTTTGTGAGGTTGTAAGCTGAGACTCTGAGTGCTCAATTATTATTATCAACCACGGAAAAAAACGAGGTATTGTCAAAAGCAAGAGTGGATTTGTTACCCCCTTCCATAAATAATTTAAATTTGGACCCCAATTGCTCCATTGCGTTTGTTTTTATTATAAAAGATTAGAGTCTAAGTTATATAATTTTTTTAATAGAAACTGACGAGATTACGAGGGATGAGCGAAGATGGTGGGGTTGGATCATAAGGATACATAATTTTTAAACTCGTTGATGTTATGCAAGGATTTCAAGGGGGGCTCGGCAATTGTGCGGCGCCTTTCTCGAAGTGGCCTTATGTGTAAGATGAACGACAACTGTTCCAAATAATCACAAGTATCTCTCGGGCATGAGTTTTTCGACTCCCATATTGAAAATCCCCAGGAATCATGGGTTATACAGTTAGAATCTGATCTCCTATCCTACAAAGACAAATGTCTGAGACCCAAGACCTACACCGTCCATTCATCAATATACAGAATGATCAGAACGAGATCACCTGAGACGCTGACCTTTTAATAAAATTCAACACACATCCCTCAGTCTAATAGTTATGAATCCCTTGTCACAAACTTTTACATTGAAAATTGATCCTTACTGACATTGTCCTTTTGTTAGCAAAAGTAAACCTGCCATGCTTAGAGACACGGCTTCTTTCCCTACGGGTCTCATAATCTTTTATGCAGATGAAACCGCTTTAAACTATCGCAAAACCACTTTTCTAGTTAAGACTACGATATGTACCTGAGTTGCTTCGCTGTACCAAGGACACATCATAAATGTAGAGGTAGGTAACCACCAACATGAACAACTGTTTCCATATCAAAATACAGCCTTTCTCCTTTTAATTCGCAATATTTTCTCATGAACTCATTATACCTTCTTTTATAGAGTTATATTACTTAACTCAGACCCTACAGCTCTGTTTGTCTCCACAGTTCACTTCTAATTTGCGGTCATTTTATGTTCACCTAACAATGTGATTTATAAAGATTGCCAAAGTTTTCTACTTCTTCTTCTAAGAGGATATTTGAAAGGAACCATTAGCAAAGTGATACCACTGCCCACAAGTCTCTAGGGCATATAGCATCCAGGAGCATTTTTTATTTAGGCAGAATAGTATTATTGCCATGGATTGGTCTATTAGCTCTTCTCAAAGGCTTTCTTCTGAATCGAGAGATAGTTATACGGATTATCCTCAGAAACAAAGCTGATGAGATCTAATCACTCACGGACGAGATGGCTGTCAGGGTAGTTTAATGTAAGTAGTCTCTTTACATCTAGATGTTACAAGAACCTGGATATCCAAAAGAATGGAGGATAGATAAAATAATATCCTGTGCGGAATTTTCATAGAGATCTTGCACGGAAGGATAGCATCTAATAATGACGCCCTTGATCGTTAGTAAGTATCTTTTCATGAAGTCTCAATATCGTATTCTCTTCCTTTTAATTTCCCAAATTTCATCTAGAAAGCTAGGCTCATAAAAACACGTAAAACAGAGCTTCTTAGCATTTCTCCTAATCTATCTCTACGGAGAATATCAGTCACCAATGCTATCTTGATAATTTCAATAATTTCGATAACTATACTATTGCAATGCGGAGTTCTCTTGCGCATATCACTGTTTTTGATCCATGCCTCATTCACTATTCAATAATATAACAAAAGTGAAAACCACTATACTATTCCAATAACGAGGGATATTTTAGATGGCTAGTTCGATTCATCCTAATAGTCAACATTCACTTATGCGTGAAATCTCCAAATTCACTACCAGATAAAGGTGTATATAGTGGCATTTATACACTCCAATCTTGATATTCTCCAATATCTCTTCTTTATTTTAATACGATTTGATATCTTCCATAATATTTACAAAAAGAGTAGAACCAAAGAAATTCCACCGCTCTATTAACATCTTCAAATTAAGTTTGATATTCAACTAGCCACATCCCCAGAAGTTTCCTAGAAATCAATCTAGGTCCAAGCAGGCATTTCCTTTCAGGATCAGCCCCCAAGTGACGCTCTCATCAAGATAGCAATGAATGTCACCATGCTCCTCCTTTTCCTTACGGCCTACCTCATGGCATCAATTGCGGCCTATCCCTTGCAATCCTTGATCCACGGCGACCCAACTGTCTCATTGCAGGATTCTCTACACACAAACATAACATCTTCCTCCAACATCAATGAAGGCGAAATCTCTTTTGAGAAGACGCTATTACTCTCATCCCAGAATCAAACATACACACCTACCGATTTACTAAACATCACCTGCACTCAGGATGGAGATGTTCTCGGCTGTCTAAAACCAGGAGAAGAAGTATCTAATGGATATACTTCCCCTGCTGGACAAAGCAGAAGCCTCGAACTTCTGTTAACTGATTCAGCAACAACTGATGTTTCATACCCTTCAGTTGCGGACAGGGCATCGGAGAGTTTTAAGAGGGCTGCGCCAGCTCTGCATCGACAAAGTGCTGGCACTTCAAATCAGGTTGATCGAACATTTCTGAGCGCGGTCCTCATGATCTGTGGAGTTTGGGGAATGCTCTAGAGGGTCCGGAGAGATTGGAAAGGCAGAGACCGGAGAGCGATATGAAATATGAAGAAACGAATGGATGACTTAGCACATATCATGGTTATATTGGGATAATGAGAGCCGGGCAGAGGTATCGGAGGTGGAAAGGTGTGCATTGCATAGCGTTGATTTTACATTTTTAGAGTTACTCCTATGCTGTCTTTTTGAAATCTTTTCCGCTGACATTTGAGATATGAGAATTGCAATGCAGACAGCCAGCTTATTTGGTTGCGTTTATTATGAAGACATCTCTATTTAGAAGCAATAAGTTAACTTAGCAAACAATTGATTCTGAGATACAAGTGCCAGATAACTTGTCACAACATTTCTTTCGAAATTGTAAATTCAAGGAACCAATACAAAATAATGCCATACTATGATCTGTCGAATTGGATCAACATCGCTACCAAGAATTCTGATCAGCGAGTCCAGGCTACCAACCTTCCCCTCGCAGCTCAGACTGAGTAAGCCATTTATCATCAACGCCTTCAATCCTACAATTGCGTGTTATCTCCAACAATCCCCAAATTAAAACCCGGAGACTCTAGATCAATGCAACACAATAAGCATGCACAGTCAGCATCAACTTAGCTGGATTCTCGCCACTAGATCCAACTTGTTATCATCCTCCAACCAGAACAACAACAATACATGTATTGCCTCGATTCTCCGTTCTCCGGAATACACTAGCCTATACTGTCTGATTCACCGAGATGGAAATGATACAGATTCCAACGAGGCTGAGTTTAGGCGACCCAAAGTTAAAGCATTTGAGTCGATAAAAGTAAAACGTTGACGTCAAATGGCAGTTCCATACTTCAAAGGAACCCCTCATTTATTCTAGTAGCTATTCGGAATTCCCGGATCCCCTATTTTTGTCACTTCCTCCTGCACGTAGAAGACGTAATCAACAATGACAGGAAGGAGGAAAGGACAGAGAAAGAAAATACCCTATGCATTTACAGCAACCACGGTTGCAGTCGATTGGAATTGCAGAAAACGGTATAGAGTGAATCTTTCTCGGGAAAAGATCTCTGTCCACTCCCGACTCATCAATAGAATAGGAAAATAATTAAAAGAACTAAAACTAGATGAAGAAATAAAAGGCCACTAAGGATACCAAATTACCAAACCGGGGAAAGGTACTCTGTCCCCCCTTGCCTTCCCCGCATTCTTCCCCTCTTCTAGAAGGAGGGAAGCGAGGTAAACGGAGAACGAAATACTAATCAAACATATAGAAATGTTTCCGGTGCAACTGAAGGAAAGTCAGGACAAGGAGACTATCCTCCTTTTCCTTGATTTCTCTCACCTCAATTCCCCGCGGCACAAATTCATTTTGAGATTATCTCATATCTCATATAAACNTTTTTTTTGTAGTCAATCATATGTACTCTATTTCCGTATTTGGAGGGTCCAGTTTCCTATATCAAGTATTATGATGTAATGCCCTCTCTTCAGATTTTGCGATGTTCTATTAGGTGCGAATGTAACTGTACCTTGCGTACTCTCCGATGGTGTATGACAGATACCGAAGACAGGAGGCATCAAACTTGTTGGCTTTTGCAGCTATTGATTGTGATTAATTTCTCTTCTCCAGATGTACACGTTATATCTAAGATGGCGATTTTGTCATGTCTACATGGCTTAGTGAGCATATATCCAGACGCTCCAGGGTTTTTAGAAGTACAATACCAAGTACTAGTACGAGTACGGTGAGTTTAATGATGTAGCGTGCAGATACAGTCAACGTAGTTACGGGGACAGGAACCTTCTCCACCGTACCACAACGGACCGAAAGATCCATCTGTTCGCAGTGAGAGGAGGCAAATTTGACCGTTGCTTTTGCCTCCTGCTCCATGAAACAGAACAAGCGAAGAAAATTCCATATCCGGTAATTGGATATCAAGGCTCAAAAAACTCCCAACCCGGCTATACAGGCTACAGGACGTACTATGGGGCTTGTCATGGGGGAGCTTTGCCAGAAAATCGGGGCCAAGGATTGAAAAGGCCGAAGAAAGCCCTGGATTTTGCCTTTCCTATG
Organism: Scytalidium lignicola; assembly: GCA_002812745.2. Taxonomy (NCBI): domain Eukaryota; kingdom Fungi; phylum Ascomycota; class Leotiomycetes; genus Scytalidium; species Scytalidium lignicola. The sequence continues at coordinate 79,439 of NCSJ02000162.1, forward strand.
TTCTCTTATCCATAAATTATTTTGCCTCTCGAGTCAAGAGATGGAGAAAAAGAAAAATTTACTCTATGTCTATGGACTCGGAATGCAGAGGGCTAAACTCCTCGTTTTGGAATGACAGATCATCTTTCACGGGGATAAGCTGGGCGGCTTAAACGGGGCTGAGCTAAAGCGGTGAGACGTTGAGAACAGGAAAGATCCTGAATCATGCAGAAGAATTAAAAGAGGGTATAATTCTCCACTTTGATGGAGAAAAAAAAAATCGAGAAATTTGATTCATGCTTGTTGGATCCTCTTAAGATGTTATTTTTTGCAAAACGAACGGCTGAAAAAGAAAGAAACGGTAAGATCTACGGAGGTACAGGGAAAACGATTCGTAGCATTGATTTCCCTGAAAATCTAGATCCTTGGGAGAAGAGAATTAATTGGCATTTTAAGCCAATCTAGAACCTCTACGTCGTCAACCTGGTAAAAGGACAAGAAAGATTACCATATCTTTAACACAGAAAAAGCCCATCCATTAAACCGGACCAGTGAAATTGAGAGTTGACAAGTTGCAATCTATCGGCAATTTTCGACACTACTGCAGTGTGTCAATATGGAGCAGAGATAGATCTGCGGTAGTACTCAGATGGGGTAAACCGAGCGCTACTGTGTTCTTTAATTGAACCTAAAGAGACAATAGTTTGGCATGCGCCAGAATAGTGCTGGCTATAGTTGGCGGTAATACTAATACGTCCGTAGATCTATACTCCGTACGCCTCGCATTGATAGGAAGATTTGATGCTTCATGCCCATAATCCGGGAGGTTTGGTCTAGATTGCGCGTTGTCTTTTCTAGGCATGTTTGGCGCTTCGCCGGGAAATGTCCGAAACTCCGCTGAGAAGGGAGTGAAAGTATCGAATATCAGGGGAAGGGTTTATGCCCTCAAGCGCCTGGGGTTGTCGTCATCTGCTAGCGCAGGCGTGAATGTGGAGATAGTGTTTGCTTCGGAGTCCCCGACCGAAGCATTCTGGGAGAGCAAGAGCGCAAACAGAACAGAGAGGAGGGCAGAGAGTTGAAGAATAAGCAGCAGCAGTTGGACAATTACTTTTACGACGCAACGATCAACAAGTCCTCATAGTTCTCGCCGAGTCCAAGGGCGCTGGATGACTACTGTTCTTGGTTTCCGCGCGCATTACCGTTACGAGTATTCCCGGCGATGTCATCATAAGCGACCTCGACCAGCACATCATCACCCTCACCACCATGCCATGTATCGTCATTGTCATATCAGCGTAGGCCAACTTCGCAATTTGCCTTCTCCGTGTTATCATCCATTATCACAATACGATTCGTAGTTTTATTTCCCGCATCTCCAATACCCGCACTGCCGCCCCGCAACGCATCAGTGCTTCCGACTGTGACATGTGAAAGGGAGAAAAAAAAGATATCGAGCAAAATAAGGACCCGCCAAACCATCCAGCCAGCCAAAAGAACAACTTCCCCCACATAAACACACGGGGCGTACATGTACTCCCGTACGTAAGTTACTCCGTACAGATAATAAGGAAAATGGGGCCCAACGTCACAGTGACGGGGAATCTCGGTCGTTCTTAGCGCGCCCAACAAAGTATCCGCGACTTATCACGCCTCGTTGTTTCTCCCAGCGCGCGCGTCCGACAAATGATGCGCCCCAAGGGGACTGGGGTGAATCCCGTCGTACCTGCATGGCCGAGGAGCATCGAATCGCACCCGAACTTGTCTTAACTGCCTACTTTGTTGCCTCTCGTCTGTTTGTTCTGCCGTCGTCTGTCTGCATCGGGTGATACATATGTACATGCGCTGGACAGGCGGGGCTCCAAGTCCGGGTGAAGTCGGAAAGTCTTTCGCTGACGGAAGAAAACGCTGATTCATGTATCACGTGATATTATCGGGCACATTCCACGTGTTATCTGTCTGTGGTCTCGAACGGTCCACCACTCCCCCAAAATATGCTTCTCCACAAATACGGAGATGGGTATTTTACACGGGAAAGATGGGAGGGTGTGAGGATAGTACGTACTGTTTGAGACTGCGCAGTCCTGTATGGTATGTAATCAAACTCCGTTCAGCACGGGAGGCAACTACGGGAAATCACTTGTAGTTAGTTGTCTTTGAGAGCTGCACAGTAGATCCTCACCTCCCAGAAGTGAGACACACAGCGAGGACATACCGGCAATCCACCTCCGGCCGTGACCTACCTACCTGAACAGTAATTCCCATCCCACCTGATTGATAACCTGCTGCTCTTCTCTCCCCCCTCCCCCCCTTTCCTGGGGTCCTTATTCAGCGAACATTCAATCATCTCCATAACGGAAAACCCGCTCCGGTCGAACAGCGGCCCACGTGCATCAAGATCCCCTGCTCCTCCAGCCCATTTTCCCTCCCTCCGCCACGCCTCAGCCCCCCAGCCTCAGTCGCATCCGGGGTTTGGGCTGATAAGAGGCGCATCTCTCGGCCCGCAGGAGCGTGGGGGGTTCGACTTCGGTTCAGGTGGCTTTGCCCAGGACGCCCAGATGCCACGGGAGGGGTTGATCTAGCAAGGCCGGGGTTGTACATGTATCTACTCCTCTACAGAGTACTGTATTGTGCGGATGTAAGTAAAATAACTGTCACTATCCCTACCCCCCCATAAAAAGCTACCCCAATTAATTCTCAGCTACGGCACGGGTTTGGTAGTACGTGATTGGGGATGGAGAATGCAGACCGGGGGCCTGGATGATTACACAAATACAGTACAGGAATGCCACCCTATCCGACCAGAAACCCTTAAGAAATCTGTGCCGTGGACCGACAGATTTGGACACCCTTTTTATTTGGTTTGTCTCGCTGCACGGTGCTTTGGGGGACGGAAGGGAAGGAAGGGGTGGATCCTTTCTCCGGCACGTCGTATTTTGGAGACATCGTTTCGTTGTAGTGATAAGAAGCACGGGTACGATTTAGTGGCAAGAAATGAGAGAGAGAGAGAGAGGGAGGGAGGGAGCTGAAGTCCGGATAAAAAGAGAAAGACCCTATTGTACAGTATCAAATTCTTACTGTATTTCTGATAGAGTCAGTCGGCGCAGGTCAGGCGCAAAGAGTCCGTTAATATCTCTCTCAGCTTACGCCCCTTCCTTATCAGTTGCGGAATCATGCCGAGTCTATGCGCGATTCCGCATCTAAACGGTGGGCGACAATATCGCGATAGTTACTACCTGTCTGGCATTTCTTACGGCTTGGCTGCTTAAGATATCCGATATAGACTTCCCCGTAGATTCGGACGAACCCCGAGACAGTCTTCTCGGGCCAGTGTTATGCTTAGTATGTTTTGTTATGCAGAGATTATCCTTAGAGGATTCAGGGAGAGGCCTTGAAAACGATGGCCGGGTATTGAATCCTGAGTTATTTCGAGAACGAAGCTGGAAATCCCTTAAGATGCGTCTTCATTCTGTGACCAAAAACCGATTTTCAGGAGTACGTTCTGTAGTTAGCGATCCTTGAGGATATTCAGGAACAATGACGATGCCAAGTGTGTTGCTGCCATGTCCTGAGTCGGTTGGGCCCGTGGCGGAACCTAAAACCCCACTACTGCGGGGCAGACGAGCATACAGACAGTGCGGTGCAAGTACTTTCGTGATTTACAGACAAACTCTCTGTCAAAGTACACTTTGTCTCGAGGCTTCAGAAAGTCCGCGCATTGTGCTCTGTAACAGGTGGCTTTATTCCGACACACAAGGCAACGCGACAAGAAAGGGAAAATAATGCAACCGCCACCAAATTCCAAACTTCAAAGCTGATTAATGGAGGTAATTAAGCAATTGCCTCGCAGCAATCCCCTGACTATGCCCACCTTTGGCAGCGGGGCAGATATGGAGGGGTCGTTCCTCGATGTGCGCGACAAAGAGAGATTCATTCATGACACCTGCCCTATTCGTTTCCCAGTCGTTCTCTCAGATTTACTGTAAAATGAATCTTCAATCGTACAGCTCCTACGGACGACATCCCAGATCTGGATATCAGCCACCAGCCACAAAACGTGCGTCGTGTATCAAATTCCCCATCATTTGGTGTAAAATACTTCCTAAGGATCTTTCCAGGATCTTGGGTGCATTTAGCAGTTGCAGTTCAATGTCAGGGCACACAAAAGCCAGCCCACTCTAGCCACTACTGTACAGTATTTGCCTCCCATTACCATCCACTCTAAGTAACATCGTGAAAAAGTCCTAGCTTAGCGGGTTGAGGGTTTTTTCCCTCGGACCCACCACGAACGAATTTTTTTTCATGTGAATCCTCATGGTAACCCCATCGTGAAAATTTGATCGAAATCTCGTCTGACCTAATCGGGACTACGCGTACTTAGTACAGTATAGATCGATTAATGGCTTGAGCTTTTTTATTTATCTCTGCTCTGCAGTTCTCACCGCTGCACTGGTGTAGTGGATCACCCATTCATACATCTCCGAAGCAGAGCCTAGCTCGGTTGGTCCATGCCTAAATACAGTGCCTTTTAGCCGTGTGATTAGCGTACCCAGCAGTGTGGAATCGGTTTAATTTTCAATCTATTATCTATCCCGCACGAAGAGACATTGAACTACTTATTTGATGCAGGCAGGCAGGGTAGTGGAGTGTCGGCAAGGACGATATTATTGCAAAAATCTAAGGATGTACATGTGAACAATTGGGGAGTTTACATTTTTCTTCCTAGTGCATCAAACCCGCCTTCATTACTTCGGACCCCCACAGTATCTCCAGTATCGCCGGAAGCTCCATATTAGGACCGTAATCACACACATACACACACTTGATACCTCGAATATTGGAACGTGATCCAGACTGGAGCAAACGGGCCGTAACCATGCCAAAGTGGACAACAACTGCTTGAGGTTGATGCGCCAGCCAACAAACCACTTATTTATCCTAAAATCGCAACAAAGCTACCCCGCCTCGTCCCTTTCAGCCTGCAGCTTGTATCTTTCAGGTCCAGACTCTCGGGTCTGTGCAGCGAGATGTACAGTAAAGTACATGTGACAAAAACATAGCTTCTAGGAAAACTTTAATGTGACATGGCAAGTTTCCTATTTCGTGGATTGAACATTTCCTTTTTGGGGAATTATTAATGAAGAGGTGTGCGTTGGTTCTTGTCTCAACTTGAGATTGATGTAGTCACGTTATTTTGAAGCCGAGGATAGTATCTCAATTTCCTTGTTATANTTTTTTTCTACTAGATCGGTGTTTTTTTTTTGTTTTGGTTCACGATTTGGTTTGCATAAGGTAGAACACACTGCGAGTTTTGGACCTGTGATAATAGATGCTTGAAAGGGAAATTACTCATCCATCACCATCAGTAGAAGTACATACCATAGCACTTTCAGATAAATACGATTTCATGTCAAAGAAAACCCGTTGCAGTTTCACCATAAGAAAAAGGCGCTGCTGCACCACAGCTGCAGGCACGCAAATGCAATGCGACGCTGCCCTCGCATTGTATCGTATCAGCTTTCAAACAGTTATCACGACATGTACATGTAATTAAGGGGTTTATCAGCCATCTCTCTCTGTCTCGTACGATTACCCCCTTATTTTGTCTGGAAATGAGGAAATCTGTCTGATATGAAGTTACATCCTGAATAGCTGTTTGAAAGCATGCTGCAACATCATTCTCTACTTGCAGTTCCCGAAATTTGAGATTCAGCGGTTTCCTTCTCTCTAGACAGACATAGAATAAGCTTCAGATACTGTTTCTTATGGAAGTTTACATCCAGAATAAATACTTTAGGTCTAGTTGATCAGGTTTCTATTCTGTTCAATTTAAATCATCGCAAAGAAATAAAAGTGCAGGTAAATCATGCCATTCGTTGGCGTCCTGGAACAAGGCTCTGGTAGAAGTGGAGCTATATCCCATAGCTATATAATAATGGCACGAGTGACAATTGATACACACTCACACTCACAACACTCCAGCCCTCCTACAGTACAGTCTCGAGCTCGTTTCATCCACCACCAATTCCTCAAACCACGAAGATACATTCCAAAGGTTTCCATCAAAAAAACACGAATTGCCCAATTAGGAATTCCGTAAATACCCCAGGTTCAAGGGCCAGGGCACCGTAAAGATCCGAACTTGATAGGGCTAGACGAACTACTCCGCATCCCATTGTTGGGGGATCATCATCATCATCATCATCATTATCACTTCATCTGCCGTTGCCGACAGTATTATTACTCTCGGTATATACCGGAATCCTTGCCGTGGTTTAAATGATGATCTAGATATGTACTGTACTTTTGTCATATCGTTCATTTTAAGGTATCTCCAACAAACCCCCTTGAACCCCCCCAATCTACTCTAGACTTGTACTTGTACTGTACTGTAGGGCATCAAAATCACACATCATCAACCCCCGAAAAAAATGATTCCTAATAATAATAAAAACATGGGGTACAGTAGCATAAGGACACACCCGCCGTGAGATTTCGAGGATAAAAAGTCCCACCCCACGATTTTGGTTTGGTTTGGTGTGGTGTTGTTGATTCAAGTGTACGGAGCACGGGACGACGGTAAACTTATTATGGCACGATATTTTTGGCCGGGGTATCGGGTAAATTGTTTTCCTTCCCGAAATTGAACACACACAAAAAATCATTTACCCGCGGCTATATGTTTTTACGCATTTGATATGTATCCGCTACTTTAATGTGGGGATTTTTTATATTATACAGTAGCTGAGTAGATAAGAGTTCTTTTATGTTTTGTGGTTACTTGTACAAAAGGCAATAGTGTACGGTAGCTCGCATTTCCTGGTAGAAGATACCGGTATCTTCTGAAGTAATGCTAGTACCCCCGTTCCTCGTCCAATCATATACATGACGTAAGACTTGCCGTTTCCGGGTGGGGTTGATGACAGTTTCGTCTGGGATTCCAGATTTCCAGAAAAGGCAATTTTCCCCAGTGATGGGTAGGTCCTTCAATATTGATTTTGTGGGGTAGTATTCCCGTATCACTAAGGGGGAAACTGCACTTTTTGCTACTGTATTGAAACGTGGGGATTTTGCTATCTCGGCATAACGAACTCCAGCGGAGCGCTAAAAATGGGGGTTCCATCAAGCGCAGCTATCTTACGATGTTTCGAGCACCTCATCCCCAGGTCAGATCATAGCGGAGTCGCAAAGTACGTGTTCTGGTACTCGGTACTACGCTGTAATAATATGCGCAATGCAATATTGGCTCAATGCTTCGGGGAACTCCGCCTGACTGTACCTCCGTATGGTCTTTTGTCGAGTCAGCATGGTACTTCCACGCCGCAGGATGTAATACCATCGAGCTTCGGTGCGAGACAACATCAATCTGTCTCTGCTGTTAACCGTCGGCCCCGAGGAAGCGCGGTGTTCAACCTCCGTTCAGCCTCAGGTGATCGGCAGCAACTTTGGGAGAATTACCGATAAACGCGCTCTCGCTCTAATGGACGCCATATCCGCCCCCCAGGTCAAGCTAACATGAGACGCTACCTGAAGAGAGCTGGAGAAAACCTGGAGATAGGGAACGTTACAGTATCTCCTTTCCTCACCATGGAAAGCAAAAGAACAACCCCGAAACGACGACCTGTGACGCACAATCTGGTCTCTGTCACTCAAGCCACAGTTTTGCCCCGTGTACCTGCCCAGGGAATTTCCCCTTTCACACTGCATTTACGAGGCACACCAGGCTGTCCTCCATACTTACCTTTCTATGTTACCGCAACCCCGCAAAAGAAAACCCCCAGCATTTTATCTTACAGTACAGTACAGTAACTTGTTTAGGAAGGGGCCACGAATCCCGGAACCGTGGTTTTGTGGGAGATTGCAATTTTCTGCGGGAGCAATTTATTGAATGTGCGGGGTACTTGTACTCCTTACACCAAAGTAAGATCCCCTTGCTTGGCTGGCGCCTCTGATTTCCTTCTGGAAACATATGCGGAAGGATTCGCGTAACCCCGGAATTGGGTTGGTCGGTTGCTCTTTTTATGCTTTCATGGACATGGTGGTTACAGAGTACGATGATTCCAAATATGCGGTGGTGCCGAGTGTAACTCCTTAGTGGGCCTGAGTTTTGAGGAGAGTTTCATGCGAGCTGGTTTCGGATGCCAATGGTACATGGCCCCTTGTACCATTAATAGTAAAATTATAGGGAGGGTACATATGGGAAAGTACCGATATTTTAAGGGATTGTACCATGGCGGCAAAAAGCGGCGGGAATAATGTTGATGAATTTTATTTCGGTGCAAACTCCACACGTTATGAAAAACTGAAAAAGACTGGTTCTAAACGACGTCGGCCCGTTGTCGGAAAGGACTTGGTGAGTTCTGCTAAGGTCAGTTATCTCTGATGCCGAGGATGAGTCGGGGCGTTGAAGAATAACGGAGCGAAGTCAGGCGCTGTCAGGGATGATGGCGAGGACAGAAAAGGGGGTGTTGAACTAGCAATTGTGGATTGCTGGATATTTCCACCCCTTGGATTAGCTGGAAATAAGGCCTCCCTTACGATGGAGCCGATGGGGTTTCTTCAGTGGGGACTAAAATTAGACGTTGATTTTGTAATCCTTCCTCGTCGTACCTTGTCGAATGAAGTTTATCGGGTTCCAGTGGCTGTGAGAGTATCATTAAAGGGGAAAGTTACGCCGAGGAATCAGATTCTTCTGCAAGATGCTCTCTCACAGACAACTCGACGCCCTCCAACCGATCTCATCCCTTCATCCCTTATGAGTTGCCCTTTCCAGGTCTGCAATACATTACTGTACAAGAAAGGATGGGTACTGACCGAAATGTACTCCGTACCTTGTTACTCTTTAAGGAGAACCGCCACTGTAATTGGACCGAAAAGTTCCGAAGAAGGACCTGTTTCTGTCTCGGTAGTCACGACTGGGAATAAGGAATGATCTAAAAAGCCAAGACAAACGCCTCATTTCGCTCTTCCCTTGGAGATCCCTGGCCCTGACCCTGGCCCTGATCCTGGCCCCTTATGATGCCATCCTTCCCCGGTTTTACCTTATCTCTGAAATTTTTTTGCCTTCGCTAGCCGCTTGCCCTCGTGTATCTGCATGTGCGGGTTCTAGATTCCTCTGTCATTGTCCCTTGTTGGGTCTTTTCGGTTGAACTCCGATATATCCCCATGCTAGGACATGATGAATGCGGATACCCGCTTTCGTCGGGAATTTTTTCTTCCTTTCTCAGAAAATCTCAGAGTCAGTCATGAAGCTAAAGTGGGGATAATACTGAACTTATCCGTTTGTCCTGCGCTTTCTTTGGAGAGCAGTCGCAGGAATTACTAAAGCAGAACGGAAGAGGACGGAAAATTTTTCTTCCCCTTATCTTTGATTGTGGAGCTGGAAGAGTGCGCCAGAACGTCCAAGCTTCGCCCAGTGCGTAAGAGGCGCCTGAAGATAGCGTAACTGTGCGTGATGCCCCATATAATTTTTCTTCACGGTGGATTCCGAGAATTGTTCCGGTGAAATAATCATTGAACTGAACGTTACGTACAACATGATTGTTTTGTTGTTTGCGGCATTTCGTATCATCGTCGAGGAATTAGGTCAAACAGCTGCGTCTTCCTATACCGCCGTGGCAGTGCATCCAACCCCCTGAACAAGACACAAAGAAGAGAGGCGATGTGATGTCGTATCAGCTTCCGGAAAAGAGGGAAAATTGACCGGAATCGCACCTTCTTCCGAGTGTATACCACAGTAGGTGATCTACGACTAATGCTGCGTCCCCGTCTAGTACACATCTTGAACCCTATAATGAAATGGTTATACGCTAAATGCTGAACGCCACAATCTGCGATCTTCCAGTTACGGTGCAGGTTCCCACGGAACGACTCCCCGACGAATGAGGAAAAGTATATGGCAAGACAATGGAGATGCAAGCGAGAACATTCCATCTCGGATTTCAAAATCCGGGAGCAAGAAATGAAGGTACTGTTTTGAAATGACAAAACGACCATGGTTGCATATTGCATGTTGCATGTAGCATGTAGCCTCATACTTCTGCTTGGCATCTCTCCATCCTGCCCCAACGCAACCTACGGAAGTACCCCAGATCCAATCTCCCCATCTCTCCACACTCCATCTACCGGACAACTCAACATAGGGTACGCATATAAACCAGTCTCAGCCTTGGGTGTTGATGATCACACCATTCTCTCTGCATCGCTGTGACTCCTGACCTCACAGCCTCAGTAGCTCTGGCGTCTTACGTATCTTACGTCCACATTTCCGATTCTCGAGTTAGCTTTCCGGCAAAGTTTCCTCGTCTCTCGTCTGTCGTCTGTGCCACTAAACTGCCATAATTCTCCCGGTCAAAAAAAACTAACATCCTCATTTTATCCAGCCGTGAATCCAGTAATTGAGGCACAGACTGATAAACCAGGGTAAATTCCGGAAAAGTGAAGAGAGACGAGACGAGCAAAGCAAAGCTGTGAAGTTACAGCAGAGAAAGCACGGAGCACTCAGTGTACTGTACTCCATACAATTCCGAAAGAAGGCCGAGTTTCATCTATTCGCACTGCAACTCTCCCACTGCAACTCTGCCACTCGAACACTGTAATCTACTGTCATAATTTGCCCCCCACACACGCATAAATCTCAATGCACGACAAAACGGCCGTATTTTTCTTCTCTTGATTAAACGTATATTAATATATTAAATGTAATATGAAGTTGTTAGCTTCTAGACCACCACCACCCATCACCGCCGTCTCCCTGCCTAGTTCCAGACTCGGTTAATCCCCCCTACCCTCCTCTATCAATCACACCTCTTCTGCCTCTCGGGGAAATAAATATATATTGTGGGGGACGATTTAAAGATAAGGGATAAATATAAACTTATATTAAATCTAAGGGGTACAGTTGAATCTTGAGATTGGGATAAATTAATAAAACGGTGAAGGGGGGGGGTGGTTGAGTAGATCTTGCTATGATCTACAGGAACATATTGAAACCACCCCTTGGGGTTTTTTATTTTGTTTTCCTTTTTTATTTTATTTTTTTGCTTTATGCACACACCCCCTTTCCCTTTTCTCGTCTTCCTATTCTCGTCTTCCCTTTTTGCTTCCCCGGAACCCTTGGCATGTACCTGTAAATAGCAAAAAGGGGGGGATTTCAGTGACAAAAACAATCTTACCCGGCGATTCGGAGGATAATTTGACGGGTATAGGGAATATAAGCGTCGGGGAACGGAGGGGGGCTGTCACTTTCTCCTCCCGCCGTCAAAACGTTTAAGTTTAGTATTAGTGAACAAGTTAAGTAAACCACTACTGTAATAGATAAAAGTGAATAGTATCGCGGCGGACAAAACGGAGGAGACATGATATGATATGATATATGATGCTGATCATCCTCACCTTATTCCCCATTGCTTAACGTTACCCACTTCGCATCTGCCGACATATCCACATACCGGCATAACCTTACCTTACAACTAGCTACAGTACAAAAGTCCCTGGGGGTGGAAAAGAAACCCGGCGGGGTCTCCAAGGATGGGTTTGCAGAACGGCAACACGGCGCCCGGGGGGGCAAGATTTCCTGGGGTTCCGTTCCGGGAACATCGTAATATCATCATATGGAAAATGGTACGGTTTTTGCTTTTGCTTTAACTTCATGCTTTTTGATAGGCTAATACTGGTACAGTACTGTAGTGGACCGGAACTCTGTATGGGGATATTTGAAAGTTGGTTATTTTTTTATTATTTTTTTTTGAAAAGGAGAGGGGTGTTGAAGAAGTAATTACCGGGGGAGGAGAGAGCTGATGCATAAATCAATTGGAGTCGACCATACAGATGCTCTTGCGACGCTTCGAAGAGGTGATTTGCTATCCGGCAAGAAACCATCGTCCAATTGAAGAAATACTGCACGTTTTTCACGTTGTTCACTGCGCCTTGCATTTTACGTGAGCATATTAATTCTGATAACGTACTGTACAGAGTTCTTCGGATACAGGACATATTTTGATACGTTGATACTTTGGTAGTTAATCTCGGTCAAATACCGTAAACTACGTACAAGGGGTTAGAGATCGGAAACGAAGACGGGACGGTAAGAGGAAGAAGCAAAAAAAAAAAAAAACAGAAAAGAAGAGAAGATAAACGGAAACGGAAGCAAATGCGCATCATAGTCGACCCATTATGATGCGCTTCTCCTTTTACCTTCCCAAAGAAGGATTGTTCTTTTGCAGATGTCTGTTTGGTTTAAAAGGGGGGAGTTGGAGAGTCCAGGGATAATATCATAATCAACCTGCAGAAAGAAAAGGAAAGAAGGAAGAGTCCTTGCGGATAACCCTAAAAGGTAAATGCAAAACGTCTTTTATTGCGGCACAGTCGATCTTTTTCGTGGAGTCTGGAGTCTGGGGAATTTGGGGTTGGTGCGTTGTGAGCAGCAACATCTTGGTGGTGGCGAAAAGGATACAAATAGGCTGATTGATGCCCGGTAAGTTTCGGGTGGAGGGGGTGTAATTGCAGGGGAAAATACCTGCCGAGCCTGGGCTGGATCTTTGGATCGTCGTAGATACGAGGACTTAAATAATACGTACTATAGGTGAATGTTGTGATGGGATAGGTTAGATGGGTACGGAGTAGATGGAAGTAGATTGATCTACAAGATTTTGACATGGAAAAGCAACCAGCGGGAACGGAAGCATATCGGTTGTTGTTCGGAAAAAGTGGTTTGCGCTTTGCTTGGCGTTTTGTTCAGATAACTGCAATCTACCTCTCTCTTGTCCGACTTTTAACATGATGGTCTAGAGGCGTGGATTGGGTAGAGAGAGAGATGTATGCACATGTCTTACTCGACGTGCCATGTACGGATCTACCAACTGCAGGACTTGTACCTATCATCAACTTTTTGGGAGNTTTTTTTTGGTTGAAGAGAAAAAAAAAGGCTGCGACAAACACCGACCAACCAAGGCCTAGATGACGGGAGCAGATCCGACACCACTCAAAACCCCAAGACCGAGACGAGACCATTCAGTGTCTCATCCCAAACCACGAATCTGTCTGCCAACAAAGTAAGGGGTAGGTAGCATACTGTTGGGGTAAGAATCTCATCCGGGGTAACGTATGATAAACTGTACGTGTTACCGGTACTGTTACTGTACTGCACCGTAAACTCATCTCATGTCATCACCTCCTTCCACCCAATCCAACAAAGCTGCATGTAGTCCATGAAGGAAAAGCCACAGTGACATAGGAGACGTAGAAGCACAACACATACACATGCACATACGCAGAAGCATAAGCACAGCACAGAAAAGTACAACACAGCACAGCTCTACAGCACAGCGTTGCAACCCAAAATCTGCATTGCCACACATTTTTACTCACCTCCCTTCTCTGCCACACACTTCTCTGCATCTCTCTTGCGTTTTGATTAGCGCGCGCNTTTTTCTTTCTTTCTTAGTCCTTCGCTTTCCACCTTGTACGTACGTACCACTGGACAGTTTTATTTTTAAACAAATATTCCTAATCCTTCTCTTTTGTTTCTTTTGTCCTGTTTAGTATTTATCATTTTTCGTTAGTCTGTCAGTTTGGGTTTATTTTGGGAGGAAATAATACGTGTTATTTCCGTTTACCNTTTTTTTTTTTCCTGCCTGGAGTACAAGTCCAAGTCCAATATTACTACACGTGGTAGAGGAAGTGTGGTATGGTAGGTTGAAAGGGGAAAGAAGGGGGGGGGGGAAGAAATTAATTTGGCATTCTATGCCCGTTTGCTTGCTTGCTTCCTTCCTTCCTTTGCTTTTCTTTTTCTTCTCTCGTTAGTTATTATGTATTCCTATGAAAAGCAAAAAATAAATAAAATAGGTTTATCGTCGCTATCATCTATCGCTTTTTGTCCTTCCTATCTCAGCCTAACGGCAAAACACAAGGCTGATTGATTACCTCTTAACTTTACCTAGTTGCTTGTATTAATTTATTTCCTTTTCCCTAATTTAATAGATTAACTAGTCCCCCCCCTAACTAAG